>JAUUDW010595228.1:280-11844 GCA_032361385.1 Panulirus guttatus | reverse complement strand
GTTTTAGCCTCTCTTCGTATGCCAGATTTCTAAGGGATAGGATCAATTTTGTCGCTTGTCTTTGTACTTGCCCTAATCTTTTACGTCCTTTTTATAGTTTGGGGACCAAAACTGGACTGCTTATTCAAGGTGCGGTCTTACTGGAGAATCTTAAAGGTGAATACTGTTTCTGGTGTCTTGTAATCTATGTTCCTGGCTATGAAACTTAATATTTGGTTGCCTTTTTTACTTGACACTGTTTAGTGTACTTCTGATTGTTGCTAATGACAGCTCCAAGGTCCTTTACTTCATTTACTTTAGATAGAGAGTTTCCGAATAGTCTGTAGTTGTTACGTATATTCTTGTCTCCAAAGTGCATAGATTTACACCTGTCTACATTAAACTTCATCTGCCGTCTGCCTGACCACGCTGCAAGTAAGTTAAGATCTCTTTGAATCATTTCGCAGTCCCGCCTGGTCACAACTCTACCTCCAAGTTTAGTATCGTCAGCAAATTTGGAGATCTTAGATATGAGACCGAGTTCTAGGTCATTAATATTATATATTATGAAAAGAATGGGGCCTAAGACTGACCCGTGTGGCACAGCACTCGTTGCGTCTAGCCAGTATGAGGCTTCGCCGTTTAAAACTACACGCTGTTTTATTCCTGTAAGCCAGTCTCTGATCCATGTACAGAGTTCATCACCGATTCCGTGTGCTTTGAGATTATGTAAAAGTCTACCCTAAGGTAATTTACCGAAAGCCTTTAGGGAATCTAAATATACTATATCAGACGGTAATTTTCGTCCCAATTCTGAGTTATGGTTCTTCAACTAAACCAAGAGTGTATAGAAAGGCTTGTCTTCTTCAGGCTGAATGCCCGGATTGTCTTCGGTGTTTGTAGCTTCCACAATTCTACACATTACATTATGATTCATGTTAAGGGAATGCTAGGAAGTAGGGCTGTGAACTTCTAATAACTTATTCCCGCCAGAGGTTTGAAATCCAGTAGATGTCCCTACAGTTTGATTGCCTGGAGATATAACAGCGCCAAGGTGTGTGTGTCACTAGCCGTCATCTCTGCATATCAGTGTCTTGTTCAGATATATCAGTCTCTTCCCTGACTGTTGGAATACCACGTTTAACAGTCTCGTAAGGTTTTCTGTGTTGCTGTGATGATGATCACTTGGTTTGGCAGATGACTACATAAGAATATAACCTCTGTAAATCATTTTCCAATGTCCCTTTTTCAGAAAAAAATAGGGAAAGCTGGTTTTGAAAAATTTCATTTCCCTCTGTCCTATGTTTTGCCGATGTATTGGAGGGGCGTATCTACCTAACTCTTGCCAAGAGATAGTTCGTGCATCAGGCTTCCTGTATCTCTATTCAAAGACAAGGGAGAGTTACCGTCAGCTGGCTTTTCAGTGTTGTTTGTTTGCCAGTTATGGAGGACCATCATAGAGAAGAGAGGCGACAGTTTTTGGGTCATAATATGGTACAATGAAGTCGTGTTTCTGTAGGATTTCTCAACCAGGTGAAAAACTTCCTCTTCAACAGAGCTATGTTTTCCTAGGTGGATTCTGGTTGATATACTGATGGAGGCATGACGTGCATTCATGTGTTGCTGCATCATATCTTAAGCAACAGCCGATTGTGTTCAACAACTGTTCATTGCAAACGTCCCATGAGAACTGTTGCTTCTACATAAGCATCACCACCTGAAGTTACAAGCAATGGTGCTCTCATAACTGTCATAAATCCTATTTCACCACAACATTCACTTCAAATTACTGCTTGGTCTGTCCTTGACTTTGTTGAGTTACTGTCATATCCAAAGCTTTTGATCAAATTGCTAAGTAGCAAAAGTAATCCCTGACGTGTTTTTCGTGTTTTTCTGGCTCATTTGCAAGACCTCTGAACGTTCATGTTAAAGTAACATTTACTTGGCTTCACAAATTAGCACATTTTGCATATGTATATTACAATCAAAATCACGATCAACTAGACATAAACGATTCATATACTTCTTCCAAAGTGATCGATGGCACTTGATCTCAGCAGCAATGATAGTCATCAGTCTGTCACGTATTTGGTCATCGTCAGTGTAGACTGCATGTAATCTGAAAGTGTTCCAGACATCCCTTTGATGATGGGGACATAATAGGTCTTTCGTTTTTTTTCTCTTCTCTTCAAAATCTACACACAACACGTACAGACTTTTATCATACAGTGACCCAGTGGAACTTCTTGAAGAGCTGGTCGATGTGGTCTGGTAACAGTGGGACAGAAGGGGTCAACTGGTGTTTTCAATGAAGAAATGCTCTCACGTAGTTCTTGTGTTCTGGACATGTTATGCTGCAGTCTTGGGATGCTTGTAACTAAATTTTATACAGTTTACTGGCAAATTCAATATCGGGCCCTTAATCCCACCTCACTACGTCTTGTATCTTATAGTCTTCCATATCGTTCTAATCCCTTTATTATATTCACTTCATCAAATGATACAGAGGTGTTTTCTGCTTTCCCCTTCCATTGTCACGGACGACCTGTATACCGGAAGCATAATGAGTTTGATGATGATAACGTTTCGGGAAAAAGTCAGCTGCTGCTTCCACTACTGGGAAAGTTACTCAGGTGATCGTTACCCTCTCATGCTGCTGAGGAGATATTTCTGGGAATAGCCAAATATGTAATTAATGTAGTCATTTTTTCTTAACTAGACAAAACTCTTTGAAGTAATGAAGCCACATACATGGAATATGTTCATTAACAACATTTGACAGCTGGGACAACTTAAAAGGTGGCGAAACAAGAAGTCATCAATTGCCAGCGTCCATCTTGCCAAGCGCTCCTGACAAAGGATGATCAAACTTTTGAGAGGGCCGCTCCAGTTATGTCTGTCACATGTCTAAGAGATATGAAGTCTACAGAAATATAATTGTCTTCGGGAATTGGTCTTGGACTACTAAGGATGTGAATGCTATAGTAAAGGACGGGAACTGTCTGCAGGTAAATATCAAAACAGTAATCAAGTATATGGATAAAGAAATATTCAGCAAGATCTTCACATTCACATTCTCTCTTAGACCAAAGCTGGCATACGATTCTCAAATAAGGTTACGACCCTTAGAGAATCCAACAGAACTATTACAGAAGCTCTAGAGGAGGGCAACAAAGAAGGTGCCAGAATTAAGTTAGCTGATTTACAGGGAGAAGCTGTAGACCTTGAAATTGTCCAGTATGAAAGAGAGAGGACTAAGGGGTAACTTGATATCAAGCTTAAATCTTTAAATCGGGTTGATTATGTCAACAGTGACTAGTTCTTCGGAAAGTACAAGGAAATCAGGCAAAAGAATTGCTAAGAGGAATACAAATAAGAGAATGTGATGAATGAAATGAACTAAATAATGAAATTGTGAATGTGTTCATCATACAGAAGTTTAAGCAGTTGTGTATTATTAGCAGGGAAAAAGTTGTCAGTTCTACTTTCGTCCTTTTAGTCAGGTGCTTATTCAGACAAAGGAAAGTAAAAGCAGGAGCCATTTGTGAAAAGATCCTTATGGGTGGTCAGAAAGGTCAAAGGATGGGTCATCAGAGAACTAAAGTTTTGAATTATTTGAGATTATCGAAAAACAGGATCAGACGCTAACATGATTAGAGAAAAAAGTAAATAGACTAATGAGTCAAATAAAGGACCATGAGAGGTGTTGTGATATGAGACAGACGCACAAGAGCTTGAAGAAAAAAGATATTGGCAATGATCCTTTATTTCATTCCTTAGCCTTCCTAGACTGGGGATTTCAGTGTTCACCACAAGGATTAGTAAGGCTTTAACCGGGGCGATCCTGGTGAAGCCGAGGCATTTTTCCCCTTTCTCTTTAACGATCTGGAGCAATTGATTAAACGCCCTGACCGAGTTCCCGACCGTCACGGCCACTTTTCCAACACACCTAACGTCTTGTTTACCTCTGAACCCTCCCAGCTCCTCCCCCTTCGGATCCTCAGACTAAAATCTTTTACTTAGTAATTCTAATTGGCCCATCCTCTATAGCCCCTTGAAACGCCAACTTTGGTACTCTGGGAGAGCTCAATAGCCATCCCTGTACATCATCATTATTGACTTTACCTGGGTACTGCTTCTCTGGTCGGGTCGCATTGTGTTAAGCTCAATCGGGGTTTGGTCGTCCCTACTCTGATACCTGTCCCATCAGGGACGGTACGTACCCGACAATGAGACTGTCCATCTCCTATCATCTACTCCGCTTTAATTTCTTTTATTTATTCTTTTAGAAAGAAAGTGTGACGACTTGACTCCTTTTACTGGCGAATCTTTTTGATCTTTAACCAAAAGCATCTCCAGCAACTGTAATTCAACCTCTCCTCTTCTTTTCTGACCTGATCACTCTATTGCTAACTCTCCAACGGGTAAAGCCGCTCTCTTTGGCACCTTGTTCTCCTCTAACTCAGCAATGGATGAATCAGCTTCTAATCCTTCAATCTTCCATGTTCTCCTCGCACAGGGCCTTCCAGGTACTCTCCCAGCTCCAGGCGGACAAGGCGTATGGCTCAAATGGCATACCACCTCGAGTTCTAAGGGAGCGAGCCTCCGAGCTAGCACCACTCCTTGCTTGCCTATTTCACTTCCTTCTGAAAACCTAGATTTTTCCCCTACGCCTGGATGCACTCACCTATCAGTAGGATGTGGAGAGATGTTAACAAAATTGAGGGTAGAAAAACCAGTCAAGTCTCCCATCTAAACACTTTACAGAGAGCCAACGAGCTACTCAGTACCTGTGCCTCCACGACTACCTTTACGAATCTACCATCTGAGATACGTTTAAGCTAAATCTCAAATAGGAACATAAGAAAAATAATCCACTTCATAATGGATAAGGGCATGGTGACTGCTATATCCTGCTCACTGAATTTGACCTTGACGCAGCGCTGACTAAAGGCAAAGGTATGTCCCCAGGAAAGGACATATCTTTCGGCTCCGACGCAACGTATCTGGCAATCCTCTTCTTAAACTGTGCAACTTGAGCTATATGACAAGAGATCTACCCACGTCCTGGACGAATGGCCTTATCATTTCAACACCCAAACCCAGCCAACCGGATGCCTTTAGACCTATGTCCTTGATATGTTGTTTATGTAAAACCTTTGAAAGGATGGTACTCAGTCGTCTTCTACATAGAACTAGAGAGCATCTGTCTCCCAATCTCTATGGTTTTATGTACAAGAAGAGTGTGCATCACTGCATCATCACATTTCCAACTCTCTATACAGAGTACAATTGCACCACTTCCTTGACCTTAAAGCTGCTTTGGACATAGCTAATCAATACGTAATCTTGTATGAACTTGCTAAAATGGATATAGTGGGCTGGCTTTTCCGATGGATCTCTGGTTACCTGCCTATGAGAGAGTCATCCGTTCTGTTTCAGGGACACAGAAGCGAAATCAAAGAGTTTGAACTTGGTACCCCAAAGGGCGGTGTATTTAGCCCCACCTCGTTCACTGCTCTAATTATGCCCTTCTTCAGTCCATGCCCACGAATACTGAACTCCATATACTCAGTTATGCCAAAGATATCATGATTAACACCTCCGGGTATGACAATACATTCACTAAACTCAGCTATATATCAGATACCTGTGAAAGGTTAGGTCTTGTCATCTCTGTTAACAAAACAGAAAGAAAGGGGATCATTAGAGAGATTCGGTTGAATAACCGGTCCCAGATTGACTATGTAAAAAGGTACCGTTTTCTTGGGTTAGAGGTACCAGCAACTGATGTTGTTGTATCAAGATAACCACCAACAAAAAAAGAGGCTTATGGCTCTCAGAGCTGAAGCTGGCGCCATCCCTCAGGATGAGGCCAACGTCAGAATATTTAGGATGCTGTACATCGCTTACATCCATTCTATGATTGGTTATGCTGCGCCCCTGATTGCTCTAAAGCTTAAGAAGTGAGAGGGGTTGAAAACAATACAGAATGAAGCTATGAGAATCATTCTCAGCCCTAAAACAACAAAGATTCTAAACATGAGGAAAGAGGTTGGTCGTCCTAGTATCAGAGACAAAATAACTGAAATCAGTCTTATTACTGGGATTAGGATGCTCAGCCAAACACTTCCCAGTCCTTGTAAAGAAGCCTTCCAGAGCCTCATCACAGGTGGGAGACATCCATCCGGATGGATTACTATAGCTGCTAATAGGCTTAGAATTGATGTTATTCATGAACTTTACCATGAGAGACAACAATCGCACTATCCCGCCCCATTGGGAAATTGTCCTCTGATATAACTATTCCCACATTTCTCCCAAAACCTCTGTTCAGTTCACAGCCTTAGTCAGTGTTAAGAGTAAATAATCACGCTCATGAACAAATTGAAACCATGACCACCGACTATAATCTCCCACAGACTATATATACTGATGGCTACACACAACAAACTTCTGGTACTGCCGGAAGTGATATTTTTTTAAACGTACTCACGGTTTTTAGTATAACCTGGAACTCAGAGTCAATAAGTGGGCAACCATACTCCAAACGGGACTATTTGCTATTCACATGGCCCTTAAGTATGCTGAAAGCTCTAAGTGTGATAGTCTCCATGTAAGTACCTGTATTTCTCTTTCATCATTAACTGCGTTAAATTCGCTTCACTATGATTGTGATACGCTTGTATCTGAAGCCCGACACAGGTATAACAAAATCACTCAAGTTGGGCTCAGAGTTCACTTTCTTTGGGTTCTATCCCATATTGGGCTCAGAATGCATGATAAAGCTGATGAACTAGCCAAAACTTTTTCCTTCAAAGATGAAGATGATTACCCCGTGGGTCTACCTGCGAGTAGCCTTAAAACTGTCAGTCGAAAAGAACAGGAGCAAAGTCTTTTAGACTTACAGAGTAGTGAAATTAACACAAGCAGGTTCATTTACCGCCTCAGTATCATGCAAAAAGATACATGTACGTACGGATCCTCCAACAGGATTAGTAGTCACCTCGATGGTGTTGTCGTCCAACTTAGGCTGGGTTATAGATACTCATGGGAGTTTGCCCCTCCTGTTGACAGCAAACAGACCAAATGTAGACTTTGCCAACAAACTGATGCTCACGCCTTGGGGCATTACATTCTTGACCGTTGCAAAATCAGTAGGTTCAGAGATGATATTTGCCAAACATTACAGGATATGTGCAAATATTTTATCCATAACAATGTTCTACCTCAGATACTTGAAACATTCCTTATAGTATTTTTCTTTTCTCATTTATCTACATGCGTAATTCGATCACTCTTTTCAACTGCTGTAAATTTCACTTATCATGGAATTTGCTGAATCATTCATTATGTTGCGTAAATCGCGTTGACACTTTCCTCACTGTGTAACCTATTACGTATTTCAATCACTGAGTCCCAGTCCCTGGACCTTATGTGCACTCTGTACCCTCTTTTGCACCACCGCCCACAGGATGTGGAGGAGTGCAAAATAGATTAGCTGCAACTTCTGCAAAAATCAAAATCAACTCCTTGGTGCAGCACATCCCTAAGAAAAGAGACCGCCCTAACTCCTCGAACTATCGCCCCATTGCTTTCACTTCATCTGTCTCGAAAGTCTTTGAAATGCTCATAAACTCTCACTTCTCAAATCCTTAAAACGCATTTCCCTTCTTTCAGATCACAAGTATGTATTTCGTGGTGCCAGATCTACCGGTGATCTGTCTTATGTGACTCACTTCTAGCCCTCCTCTCTCAGGGAGTTTGATGAAACATTTTTTCCATTGCCCTCGATATCTTCAAGCTATCTGATATGGTGTGGGATGTGTCTTTTCTTTTTAAACTCTCTTACTTTATATCTACTGTTCTTATCTGTTCTCTAATGCACACGTAGTTTCCTCTCAGGCCGTTCCATCGAAGTAGTTGTCAATGGAGTGACTTCCCCTTTCTATCATATCAATAGTGGTGTTCCTCAGAGTTCTGTCCTATCACCTTCTCTCTTTCATCTCTCAGTTAATGGTCTTCTCTCTTCTACTTCTAACTCTATTCATTTTTAAGCCGATGATACCACTTTGCATACTTCAACTAACTTTTCCTTCACTCTTCATTTTAATACTCTTATTTTCTCGTAATGATCACACTTTCTCTCTCATATCGGACATGTGCTCCATTTCGGAGTGGAGAAGCAGTAACCTTGTACATCTGATAGTGTTAAAACGTAATTTCGCCCAATATCTCCATCCAGAATTCATTTCTTTTTCTTTTTTTTTCTTTTTTTAACACTGTAACTGAACCCTGTAATAATGTAACATTGTTTGGCATTAAGTATATCTGTCCTAGAAACCCAGAAACCCCACATAATCAACATCCCAAAGTCTGCTTCCCCAAAGCTGATAGTCTTGTGTAGGTGTTGTAATTACTTTTCTTGTGAGCAGCTGTTTCACATCAACAGAGGTTTTACTCGCCGATTGATGGAATACTGCTCACACATCTGAGGGGGCTCATCCTCCATCTCTCTATCAACTTGGGTGGAATCAAAAACCTTTCGTTTCATTAACTCCCCTGGCATCATCTTTCTTCAGCATTCCCTTCCAGCACAACGTGACGCTGTTATTTCTCCTTATTCTGTGGGATTTTTTTTTGGCTGTTGTTTTCATGAACTTTTGCATGTGTTCCCATCATCATGCTTTAGACCCGTAGCACGAGTTTGAATGCCACTTACCACAGTTTCTGTGTGGAAACCAGTTACTCAACGACTGGCTATCATTCCTCCTTCGAACAATTAAGATGTGGAATTCTCATCTTATTTTGTCGTCCCTATTCCATATAACCTTTCTTCCTTTAAGATTCAGGTCTACAAGTACTTGTGGAACCCTGATTAATTTCTAAATTCTTTTTCTTTTTCTTTTACTTTTTCCTTCTACCCGAAATGGTCTTGATTGGGGCATGTTTTGCCTTTGCCATTTTGATTACTATAAAAACTCGTACTCAAAGTAAATTTGGGGATTCAGGAGGTAAACAGCCACAGCAACCACGGTGAATTCACTGAAAACAAATTAAAGTCAAATTTCTTCTCTATGCCCATCAGGCAATTCTTCTTGAGAAACCGACTCTAACACATACAGAATCGTTTGATAATATTGGGTTGGGAGGTGCACACTGGGGAATTTCGGGGGTTTGTCAACAGACTCAAAGCATGAAGGTGAAATGGTAGAACGTAGAAACGGAAGTACGAAGGAAATAAAGTGAAGCTCTAGAACTATGATTTTCACTGTTATAGATGGAACAATTGAGGATATTTATGGCTTGATTGACGAGAGGTTTAGAAGAGTGTAGAGGGTGTTAGCTAAAAGGGAGATTTGGGAGGAGAAAAAACTAGAAATACAGATGTAAACACTAATGGATCTGAATGAGAAGTGGATAGAACCAAAATTGGTTATATTGGTGAAGAAGGTTAATAGGCGTATATCATTTGTTATTTCTGGCTTGATTCAGAAGAAAAGAGAAAGCAAAAAGGAATGCACATTAAATATTTGCTGCAGACTGTAAGAGTCTGAGACAATTTATGTGATAAAAGAAAGAAGAAAAATCGGTGATTGTAATCAAGACACTGTGGAACGACTAATCATGGTTACGTTCATCTGACATCTCTTGTTAGGTGGTACTTAAATAGGCCAAAAAGTTAGAGATAAGGTGGAAGTCAGCAAGGTCATAGACTGAAGGAATGAAAAGGAAGAAAAACAAAAAAATCAGTTTAGAAAGCAGCAAAAAAAAAAAGAAAAGAAAAAAGAAACGGCGACCCTAAATGAGACACGAGAACGGAGCAGCGCTACATATGGGGCGGGAATGACAGGTGATGGTAATGTTAGAAGACTAAAGGCTCTGAGACTATTCAGGGACGGGATCAGGCATCTCGGACTTAGAAAAACTCTCCTTCCTTCGACTCCCATTCAACTGTCCGTGATCTTTGAAAGCATGTAATCCGTGAGATGAAGCATTCCTTTACACAAAGGAAGTGCGATAACCTACCCTCGTCATCCACGGATAGGTCTCTCTGGTCTTTAGCTAAGGGCATCTCTAGCAACTTCTGTCGCTCTACCTTTCCTTCACTTTTCCGTCCTGATGGTACTATAGCTCTCTCCTGTTGACAAAGCAACTCTCTTTGGATGACTCTAACATTCTCTCACCCCCTAATGCTCCTTGCTCCTCTTATTAGTGCTATGCCTCTTCCCGTAATCTCTTTTCGGACTGTCCGATAAGCGCATTTTTCTCTGGAGAGAATCAAGGCTTATGGTCCTGACGGCATTCATCCAAGCAATACTCGTCATATGATACTGTATGGCCATTTGCAGCTGAAGGATAGGCTGTTTTGATAACTGTTTCTTATCCTGCACGTCGAAGCTTTGGAACTTTCTACCTTCTTATGTCTTTCCCAGTAACTATGACATGGCACATCTTAAAAGACAGGTTTGTCATTTCCACGAAAATTTGTAAATACTTTCCCTTGACTGTTCAGTTTCCTTTTCATTATTCTCTCTATATTTCAATTAAGGCCAGACCTTGATGTGGACATTTGTGCGTGATTGGAGCCTCCAATGTAAAAGAAAAAAAAGAATATAAACAAATACAGGTGGATTAACAATAACTGGTAAACTCTTGATATAAGGAGCGAATAAAGGAAAACGCGCCCCTCATTGTTGGTGTTGTGGAAACAAAGCTGACTAAACGAATGAGACCTCACCTGTTCCGTTCCAAGACGTGCATGACGGCAATAAGGGAGCAAAGGACAAAGGAGGAGAGTGATTAACCTTACTAATAAGAAATGACCTTAATTTTCTGGAAATAGTGGACACTGGCCCATTTAGACAGTACATAATAGATCCAGTAGCTGTCGGAAATAAATGCACATTGATGTTGGGATTATATAATCATCTAAAGATTTTCAAATATTGAAAACAAATATGCAATGATAACAGTGAAATTCTAATAGGGCTGGTACATGGAACAGTGAATCATGCACTTCTCAGATATTAGTAGATAATGAATATTAAAAGAAAAAAATCACTATAAAAGGACTGACTAAGAGAACTTAGTTTCTCATGGTGACAGTCATGGAGGGACAAGTTCTCAGAGTGTGTACAGGAAAATATCAATGCTAGGTCTTATCCTCACGCATAGTTGCATGGATATCGGGAATATCATATAAGACTGAACACCTGGAGAAGGTTTTCATGTAATATTTATGTTTGATGTTGTGATAAATTAGGAGGTAAACTGAACAGTGATGAAACAATATTTAAGGAGGAGTCACAGCTGCGGACATTACACAGATATCAACAGTTTTTCTGGTGGAATCCGGTTGCCAGGAACCAAGGCTTTGTGGTAAAAGGTTATGTGAAAGCTACAGGAAAGTAGGAAAATGGGCACCTCTGGCCTTAGATATGAGAGGAATGTTGAGAAAGAGGGTGGCATTGATAAATATTAGACGTCAAAAAGCAATGGAGTTTCGAGATTTGCTGTGACCTGTGACGGAAATATAGACGGCTCTACATCCAGCCAGCATTCATAAGATATAAAAGAGCAAG
>JAUUDW010594895.1:0-11845 GCA_032361385.1 Panulirus guttatus | reverse complement strand
GTATATGTTAATATGTATATGTATGTATTGTATGGGAAATGGTGAATATGTAAGAATGTGCACATATGTGCATGTACGGATATATAAGTGGATGGGTCTTTCTTCATCTGTTTCTTGGCACTACATCACTGACGTGGGAAACGGTGATCAAGTACAGTAATATTGATAACATAGATTTTTTTTTTTTTTTGAATGCTCCAGTCACGGACAAAAGATATAGACATTTGGACCCCAGGCCATTTTTTAATATTACACTGTACAAGTTGTAATGATTTACTGACTGACGGCTTCAAACATGGTGGTATATGAAAATGAAATAGTGCATCAAACATGCACTTGATAAATAATGTTTTCCATGGGGACTGAAGTGAATCCTCACCACTTTTTGTGTCAGACTGGAGTGCTTGCCATGTCGTCACCAGTACCTATGTTAGAGAAGGAGCTTTCAGTACCAAATAATTGTATGTCTTTTGTCCTATATGAATAGTTGACAGAACCTCCTGGCTTTATCCCATTAGGTGGATAGTAGTCAGTGCTAACATTTAACCAATCAATGCTGTCAAACCTGGAGGTACATGAATTGCATAGAGTGCATAGAACTCTTATTCTTAAATGTATGTAGGCACAAAGTATATGAATGTAAAAAAAAAAAAAAAAAAGTAACTTCCCCATTTCACTCTTAGGCTTTTATGCTTTATTCTGTTTCTGACTTGTTTATTGCAGGCAATGGAACTCATGTGTGAGAAAGTAATTGCTTCAGCTGGGCAACACTTAAGTCCTGGCGATGCTCTTCGTAGGGTATTTGAGGCTTTAGCATCTGGACTATTGCTGCCAGGTTCACCAGGTCTCCTTGATCCTTGTGAAAAGGACCCAGTTGATGCTGCCTCTCCTTTGTCTGCACAGGAGCGTGAAGATATAACTGCTTCTGCTCAGGTGAGTGTACTTTACATGTACAGTTAGTGAAAGTCTTAAATGGATTTTATTTTTTCCTTTTAAAGATTGCCAATATATTTTTCTCTTTTTAAAACTTGATCAGTTTGATATATTTACCATCTGGTAAAAGTTTTTAGTCTCTGGTGCCCACATTTTCATTTGTTTTGATGTGAAAATTTAGAGAAAATGAGTTAAGATTGACTGATTGTCAGAGGTGGGGGTAGCAAGAGGGGGGGGAAGAGACGTAGGAGATGGAAGGTTAGAATGGAGAAGGCTTTTAGTGTATCAAGGCTTGAATATTTAGGAGGGTGAATGTAATTATTACATGGGATGGAATGAATTGGATCAGTGTAGTGTACTGGGGTGTGGTGCTCTATCATTGAGTGGAACATGGTCATATAAAGCAGTCAGGGTGAACCATGGAATAGCCTGAGGGCTTGTCTGTTGAGTGTAGGGGTTTGTTAAATTGATGATTGCTAAGGCAAGAGAGTGCTTAAAGATAAAAGAATAAGTCAGTTCCTTTGAAAAGAAGGCTAAGGCAAGAGAGTGCTTAAAGATAAAAGAATAAGTCAGTTCCTTTGAAAAGAACAGAACAGATGAGCTCTGGAGAAGGATGCAAGATATAATGGAGGATAACAAATTATTTTGAAAGCACAGCGGCTACCAACACTGGCCCACTTTACAGAAGATCTACTGTCTGTCACACCAGTCCAGTTCCCCACTCATGAGGCAATCCCAGCCAATTTCAGTAAAATCTCTTCTCCCAGAGAACACACAAAAATACTTATGAGGCACTTCAAAAATGAGCCACAAACCTAAACAGGAAAATTGTGAAAAATCTACACAAAATCCATCCAGAAAAAAAACTGCCCACTCACACTTAAAACCCACTGTTACAAGCAGTACAATAAAAAACTTAAAGAACTCTCCTGCTACAGGTCCTGATAACATAGTACTCCCTGCTGGAAAATCTAGAGTTACAAATATGAGCTGTGTGAGTCGAATGTTGTCAGGTGTTATGTATGACAAGGAGAGGTTGTATATTTGTGGCCAGAATGCCATTAGTCCACGTGTGGGTGAGGCAGAAAGAAAAGACTACTACCTGGGTCAGAGGAGTGCATCTTAACAACCACTGAAGTGCTAGCTCACTATGCAGCCATTGCTAACCCTCCTGATACTCTGGCAGTTAGTACTGGTAATATACCTTCCTGGTTTTTGGCTGTCTACCACCTAATACCTACCTCACATTGACTTTACTTTTAAAATCCTTAGATTCTAAAGTGAAGTTGCCAAAGGAACTGATCGTTCTCCAACTCGATTCATTATCTTCCTACATAATCTGCCATTACCTCAAGAAAACCTCAACATAAGCCTCTCCAACACAGGCAACCTCACAATCCCATAACAACACCATAACTCCACAGTAGCAATATCAAACATGCAGCTTTACATTACACAGATGGAAAATTGGCTCCCCAAAAAAGAGAATGTCTTCTTTCCTACAGAAGACTTTTATCACACTTTAACCCTAGGTAGACATGAATCCAGCTCACTGCCACCAGTCACCTTCAGTGAACAAGCACTCCCAATCATTCTAGGCATCACATGCGACACATAACATTCTTTCCCCACACTAGCAACATCATCAAAAACAGTACAAACAAAATGACCTCAGAACACTAACTGATGCCTGTTTTGGATAAGGAAAGGATTCCCTCAACATCCTCTCTAAACAATTTATCTGCTTTATATTAAACGACACCTCACCTGCTTGGTCTTCCATTCTTTCAAAAGCAAACATAACAAAGCTGTAAACCACATAAACTAGTGCGCTCAGAACAATCTGTGGCTCTCTAGTAACCACAAAACACTCAGCACTTACACATTGAAACAGAGATCCTCGTAGTACAGTTCCGTCTCAACATGCTTGGCTGTCATTTCTATACAGAAGCACAAAACCCCTCCCACCCAAGCCACTTCTTAACTGATCTCCAACCCTAAAGTATAAATGAAATTGTTACCCTGCCTCACTCTTCAGTAACCTAAGCCTACAGATCACCCCATGCCCTTCAAAAATGAATGTCAAAACACATACACAGTAAAATAACCTGACAAGCAAAAAATGTCTAACCTTCCTTCTAAGTCTTAAACTACACCCACCATACTTACACCCATCAGAAGCTTCACATCCCAGGCAAATATGAGTCACACTTTCCCATCTATTCTTTGGACATCATCCATCCCCACAATGCTGCAAACAGTTTGAGTATATCCCAAGACCTTTCATGCTCACGATGCAACTTTTGTCAGCGAACTTGCTATTCACTTGCCAGCACATAGACACACACACAATATCACAACAATTTATGACCTCTGGTCTTAACTAGTAGACATGGCCATCTTCCTGAGTGCTGCTGGAGCCTCACAAAGATAGTATGGAATCCTGGTGGAGGAAGTAAATAAGAATGAAAAGAGAAGGGGCGATGAAAGTGTTGTGTAAAGTGAAATGGGTAAAGTGCCCAGACTGGATGGAATTGCATTTGAATTTCTTAGGAAATGGGTGATTTTGATGATTGGTTGGTTAGGTAGTGAAGTTAGTAGTGAAAGAGAAAAGAGAGGTGCATGGGCTAGTACATTTTATGGATTGGTTAGTTTGGAAGTGAAATTTGTAGTGAAAGAGAAAAGAGAGGTGTATGTGTGGTACTTACAGGGAAGGAGTGCATATCATTGGAAGATCTAAATATCTATCTATCATTATCTCTGACTCCTTTGCCTTCCTGGAACTCCCCTCGAGGGTGTGGCCACAACAATAGTGTCTCCTCTGTTGAGCTTCAGTGCCACATCTTAGCCTTTAGTACCTCACCCTTAACAGGCCACTGGCAGAGGGCAGGTCTAGTGCAGTTTGCAGAGGCTCCTACCTAATGTACCTACTGATTACTTCTACCTAATGCTCCTGCCTGATGTTCCCACTTACTACTGCTATCTAATTTTTCTTCCAAATGCTCCTGCCTGAATGTACCTACCTCCTTCTATCTATTGCTCCTACCATTTTGGGAAATAAAGCAGCAGGTCAAGAGGGTGTAGGGCTGAAAAAGAGAGTAGATGGGACTTGGGTTGTATGAGTATCAGTGAACTAAAGGGAGAATTAAGAGCATTTTTCAGAAGGTTAATATTGACAAAAGCAAGAGAGCATATGCATACATTGATAAAGGACCAGATGAGTAAGTTGTAACATGTAGAGATGAGGTGAGATGAAGATGGAATGTACTGAAGGATTCTTAAGTGTGTTTAATGATAGGATGGCAGATGTAGGGTGTTTAGGTAAAGGAGGTTAGCAAAGCAGGAGCATTGTGGTAAGTGGTTTGATGAAGAGGTAGTGAATGCCTTCCATAATATGGAATGTGGCAAGATGGCTAAAGTGGATGGTATTGCTGTTGAATTTCTTTGAAAAGGGAGTGATTCTGTTGTTGATTGGTTAGAAAGGATTTCAGTTTATGTATGGATTATGATGAGGTGCCTGAGGATTGTTGTTATATAAGTGTAGTGCTTTTGTATAAAGGCAGGGATGTGGCATTTCTGGATCTGGAGAAATGCATACTCTTCAGTGGTTGGCCCCTAGCCTTACAGTACTTAAAACAATGTCCACAAATCCATAACCATTTTCACAGTTCTGTGATTGACTTTGCCACCAGACAGATCTTGCAGCATTGTTTCTGGTTTTTGAGATCCCTTTGTGGCAATCCTGAAAGTAGTGAAGTATATTAAACCTCATTGCTTCGGGAATAAGTAATCTACTCCCTTTTAGATGCAGATTCTTATGCACATTCAAGCTGCCCTTCTCAAACCAGTATTTATGTATAGGACCAAGCAAGTTATCTCTATCTTCTAGCCATCCTTATGTTTTGTAATATATGAACAACCTTGATGTGTCTTCTGTCTGTAGTTCCCGACATATCTCATCCAGATGAGTCTGATGCTGGCAAGTTATAAGATCTGTTAACATGAAATTCTTTCTCAACTTGGAGACAACCACAGTCATCTCTGATATTTAATGGATTTCTTTACAGAGCATTAGCATTAAAGTAGTAGGTTGTACGTTAGGCAGGAATATTAGGTAGACAAATTAAGTAGTAGTTGGTTGGAGCATTTGGTAGGAGCCTTTGGAAACACTGTGCTGGAGCTGCCTTCTGCCAGTGGCCTGTTAAGAAGCGGCACTGGAGTTCAACAGTTGTTGAGACTCTCTTGCCGTGGCATCTGAGATAGATAGGTAGCATAAGCAGTATTCAGTAGTTGTCTGGGCACATATACAGTTGTTATCATATCTCATAAGTCTGATAATAAACCTTTGTTCACATATTGTTAACTCGTCAATGATCTGTTTGGAGAATAGTAGCTGTTCAGTAGTGACTTGTCTGTCACATGGAAAAAGAATTTCACATCAGTTTATAATGTTTTTTACTTACCCTGCACCACTGATCAACATATCAAATTTGTCCACCAGTCTTATATAGTTATTATATTGAAGTGCAGTTGTGGAATTCCCCACAATCTGCCCATGCTAATCTTCCTTACCTCAGTCACACGTCACCTTTATGTACTTTAGAAAGCTTTTACAGTACCCTATAAAAGAATAATGCCATTACTGTGCTGTGTCACACATTCTCCTTGTTTCACTTAAGTGTTTTCTGCTGTTTTTGACAATTTCACACCCACCAGTATTTACATGTAACAAAAGAGATTTGGACTTATGCACCAGTTATCAACATGTAATATGGTCTTTCTGTAAGTGAGTTGCCAACAATATTTTTACAACTGACCCAGGAATGCCTATACTTTAATCATGCACTATTTCTTTTTCCTTTCGTGCTTATATAGTGAAATCAGATGTAAATTCAGTATCAGAAGTCACAGAGGACAAAAAGTTTCACACTAAAACAACGATGTTTGAACGGAATATATTGTCAGAATCTAAGATGACCTCTCCACAGCACAAAACATTCATCTTTGCCTAAATCTTGAAGAGACATTAACTTATTCTGGAGTTTTGTACGTACATATTTCAGTAAATGGCTGTAATTTCTGTAGCTCTTCAGCTTGTATGGTTTGTTAATGGCCATCAAAGTGAAAAATTCACAAGAGATTACAAGGCATTAGGTTTTTAAAAATCTTCATCATATACACATCATCCATTGTCCAACAGTTGTTTAATGTTTCTTTGTGCTTGACAAAAGAATTATCACATAGAGGTAAAGATGCACCTCCTTCTTAGTTGTGTCAGTCCGCTTAGCCAGTCTACAGCAAGGTGAAACTGGAGATAGTTTCCCTTAGATACTGATAATATCTATTTGTTTGCTTCATAGTCTTCTCCATTATGTCTTTGTCGGTATAGTAAAAAGAAAAATAATTCACCAAACAAGCATTTGTTATTACCAAATTTGTGGAATCAAAGACAAAGTCTTATGGCATATCCTGCCAGTCCCATGTCCAGCCTCATGCTCCTGCCCCTCCACTCCCACCACTCGCATGCCATGTTAGTTTTGGTGGTGGTGTGTGTGGATCGTGTACACTCTCACCATCTTCCCCTATGTTACTGTACCTCTTATCTTTACTAAATGGACATTTACCTTCTCTTGAAAATAAACTTTGTAGGTTTGAGTAATTTCCAGCAAGAATATTAGCATAAGTGGAGTCATGGAAAGGTGTGGCAGCAGCCTTCTGTTATACTGATCTCTCTGCTGTGATCAAGCACACTGACTCTACAGTTTGAAAAACAAAATCTCCATAACTTACAAAAAGTTTGAGTGTTGCCAGTTAGGCCTTTTGTCACCAATATTTGCTTGCTAAACTCCTGCTGGAGATATTTGAATGCAGAAACTTTGCATGTATCAGCCACAGGGAAATCTTATTATTCAGAGACCCCATTGTGTACTAGGTGCAGTGATTGGGTTAAAACATGTCAGATAGCTAAAGAAGATAGGGATGCATTATGGAGAAGATGCAGGTGACTTGACAGCTGGCCACCTTTTGAAGGGTATGAGAGAGCAAGGAATGAGTGTAATAAAAGTAAGGATGAGCTGAAAAACT
Source organism: Panulirus guttatus (assembly GCA_032361385.1). Taxonomy (NCBI): domain Eukaryota; kingdom Metazoa; phylum Arthropoda; class Malacostraca; order Decapoda; family Palinuridae; genus Panulirus; species Panulirus guttatus. Next base: position 4,828 of record JAUUDW010594895.1, on the reverse strand, counting down.
AAAAAGTACAACTCTTGAATTATTTGATGAACAAATATGACGAAGTAAGTAATGAGTTCACTGTGGATGGCACAATAGATGAGGTGGGATAGGAGGAGATTCTGAAAATCACAAAGATTGTTGGAAAAAGACAAAAGGATGCTTTTGGGGAAGTGTCATCCTTAGAAAATGTTTGGAGTTTATGAAGTTTGCACTCACATTTCATTTTAACAGGAGGAGTGTGCTTGGGTATTTTAGGTGTTCAGAAATTTTTGTCTAATGATTTACTGCTAAAAGCTGTAAAAGAGAGCAAGTGTTTAAGAAAGGAGACTGTGAAATTGCAGTGATATATAAATCAGTTTCAACAGGTGTGTTGTATATGCTGAAAAAGATAATTTTAAAGCAAATGTATTACTGCAAAAAGAAAAAATACCTTAAAGAGAGGCAGCATGGGTTCAGAGAAGAGAGACTGTAACTCATTCTGAATTCTCAGTTGAATGAAATTTTTAGACAAAAGAGTTGGCTGGGTTGATTGTGTGTTCTTGGAATGCAAAAGTATGTGATGTTATCCCACACTAAAGTTTGGTATAGAAGCTGAGTTTTCAGGCATGCATAAGGGGTAGGCTCCTTGTGGAAGTAAAGATTATTTTTATGGAAGGGAATGGGGAGCCTTCTCTTCATGGGTTTGGGGCAACCCATAGCAGGCCACAGGAGTCAGTTGTATGGCCATATTCATTATTGATCAATGTTAATGACCTACCAAAGAGATTGAATTCATATGTTAATATGCTTGCAAATTATGCTGAAAGTAAGGAATGACCAGGATTGCATCTGTATACTGATGGCCGTGGACAAGCTCCACATTTGGTCAGATACTTTGTTGATTTACTTCGAAGTTAAGCATAAGCAAAGTACTGAGGATGGAACACAGTGAAAGAAAATATACATATAACGATAATCTTCTAGGAAACTTAATACATGAATGTGTGTGTGAAAGGGACTTTGGTGTCAACATAGTACCCAATATGGTATTAGAATACCACACAGGTAGGATTATAAAGGAGACAGATTGTATACTGCTTGATATTAGATTTGTATAAAAGTGGTAATTGAAAGTTTTGGTTAACTGTTTAAAAATCTTGATAGAATTATATTAGTGTGCATCTCAAGTTTTGGGACTACACTCATAGAAATATATTGATTTAATATTGATTTAATAGAGGAAATCAAGAGAAGGACAGACACCTGAAATAAGAAAGCTACATTACAGAAGGTAAGATTTGCACATCATAGAGGGAAGGTTTGATTGCAGCCCTCAGATATCTAAATCAGTTTAACACATGAAAGTGAAAATTTGTTTGAAATGTCAAAAAAAAAGAGCAACAAGGGTTAATTGCATGAACTGTGTCAGATAGAGATGTAAAGAAGTGCTTTTTTATTATTAGAGTTGTGTATGAATAGAATACGGTAAGTCATGAATTTGAATGTTCATAATACAGAAGTTTAAAGAGATTCAGGAGTCTCAAAGAAGCTCTTCAAGAGATGGGCCCCTTAAGAGAAGGACTCTCTCCATGTACTCTACAGATACCGTAGATAATTTTCTGTGCATGCTTACACAAACACACATTCTTTTTTTATTTTATGGCTAACCACAACCCTTTTGTGTTTCTTTGTATATTGACCAAATAATTGTGCGTTAATTTTGTTTGATTTCAGCATGCTCTGCGGTTGATAGCATTCCGCCAAATACACAAAGTGCTTGGGATGGATCCAATTCCTCCACCAAAATTCCAACGGGGAGGACGCTTCACTCGTAAAAGGAGACGTGATAATTCCACTGGCGAGGGTAATGACTCCGAGGGTGAGTTAGACGGTAGGCATTGAAACTTTTTCCTTTTTCTTTTTCTTTTTTCTTTCTTTCTTTTTTTTTCCATAAAAGTATAGTGCTTATGATCCCTCATAACCTTCAAAATTATTGATTTGTGTTGTATATGCTGGGGCTTCATAATTGAGTGTGACATTGAGGTTTCCATCTTGATTCCTGCCCTCTTCATAATGTGCCCAAATTAATTTAGTAATACTTTTCTGCAGTTTGATTTGACAATTTTTTGTTTGTCATGTTATCTGCTTTCATTCTTGTGTGTATTGATGCTTTATTTCAAACTTTGTAAAGTATATTCAGTTCAGCTTGAAAAATTACGGCCATGTTTGTAGTTTGATATTCAAATTCTGTTTCTGCTAGAATTATGGAATAGAATTTCAAGATCAATTTCAGGGTGTATATGTATTTAAATCTTTGATATGTTCTAAAAAAAAATTGACTCTGGATTTAATGAATTGTTGGTCCTATACCTTTCTGATGTTCATTTCATAACACAAGATTTATAGAGTCAAAGTTTCGAAGGCTCAGAGATTTGTGTTTCTTAGACCCTGAGGTATGTCTTTCTCCCAGTAGTATATGAATGCCAAACATTTAATGTAGCCTTTTCTTTCATATATGTTCGCCGATTTTCATGTTAGTGAGGTATCACCAGGAGCAGATGAAGAAAGGGCCTCATTCTATCACATCCATTCTCTAGCTGTCTCACTAAGTGCAACCAGGCCCCACAGGCCTTTTGCTTGGTTCTCCCAGCTGCTTCATATTCCTTGATTCAGCCTATTGACTGCATGCCTCCACATGTATACCACGTCTCTCAATTCATTTTGTTCTGTGCATGCCATTCACACAGGAGCATATTCATATACCAAGCATTCAGAATCTTCTTCACTCCATCCATCCCCATTTTGGTCACCCAACTCCACCTTGACCTCTCTACTTCTGACACGTATCCCCTTCGTCGACCTCTCCTCACTTGTTCTTTTCATGTGTCCAAACCAAATCAGCATACCCTCTTCAGCTTTTCAACCATACTCTTATTACCACACCTCTCTACCTACTCTTTCATCAGCATACAAGTCAAGTGGTGAGTGCCATACACAAGCTCTCTCACCATGGCAAAATCTTGTTATAGATGTGCTTGTAGGTATGTAGGTAGTTGTGAGAGGAAGGTTACCTGTGACTTGGGGAAATAGAGTGGGAGAGAAATGGGAGAAAGAATACTTGTAATGGTGTATGTGAGGGAGGTATGTAAGGACAGGTATAAGTGGAGATTCTTTTACCATGGCCACCCCTTTGATTGGAATACTCAGAGGGAAAAGGTGTCAGAGACATAGATAGATAGATAGATGTAGGTAGGTAGGTACCCAATCATTACTTATTTGATTAACTCTTCTCACACTACATATTGTCCTCAGACATTTAATTTCAAACTCGTTCACCCTTGTCCATAGATTATCATTCATAGTGTTTGCCTCACATCAGTACATCATTGGGACTACTGTACCTTCCTACATTTTGCCCTCTCAGATAGTGACAACTCTTTCCACACATTCCTCAATGCTCCTAGAACCTTTACCCTCTCACCCACCTGATGACTCACCTTCACTGCCATAGTTTTGTTTGCTGCCATGTCCACTTCCAGGTATCTAAAGTACTTCATTCCTCCCAAGTTTTCTACTTTCAAACTCACACTCCAACAGACTGCAGACTGCACCTCTCTTAAAGACCATGCCATTTTTAATGGCAGGAAAGAAGAGTAGACCATGGATGTAGATACAGTTACAAAGGAAAGAATAATGGCTCAGTAGATGAAAGAGTTATGCTGGTATAGAAAATTTTCTTGTACATACACACTTTAGGAACATGTCTCTGATACCTAGTTACCTTGAGAATCCAAATCCTGCCAGTCTTTATGGAGATAGACTGGTGGGATTTGGGTTCTCTTGGTGACGGGATCATGGAGACTCAAGTTCCTAGGGTGTTCATGGTAAAATTTCTAACACCAGCATGATAGTGAACACGCTAGAATAGGAAGGTATTGATTCACTCTCACTAGTGGGTCTTATCTTCACAGAAAAAAAACTGGAAAACTTTCAGCTGAGTAGAAATTAACTATGTGAGAGGCATAAGGATTTTTGGGAAAGGAGGTCATGTGTCACTAACATCTTAGATTTCAGCGAGAAAGTGAGCACTGTCTTAGACAGAAGGTTAGTTATTTTATATTGTGATTGCCAGAAAGCATTTGACACTGTCACATGTGAGGCTGATTAAAAAACTGGAGTAACAGACAGGAATAAGGGGGAGACTTCTCTGATAAATAGATTATCTTATTGGAAGGGAACAAAGAACACTTGTCACTGGAGCCATTTCCATATAGGTGGAGGTAACCAGTGAAGTGCACAAGGGTTCTGTTTTGGAATTGTTACTCTTCATGATGTGCATGCATGACTTGCTTTAAGATATGGATTCCTGCCTAAATATGTTCATAATGATGCAAAAGTCATGAGGAAAGTAAAACGTGAGGAGGATTACATCAGTTTACAAGGGGTCCTAGACAGATTCAAAACTTTGTTTTGTAACATAGTTGATGGATTTCAGTCCAAGCATTTGTAAAGTATTGAGGATGGGACAGAGTGAAAGAAGGTCCCCATACGATTATTATCTAACAGGAAATAAGGTCCAAGATTCTATGTTTGAGAAGGACCTGGGATTCAACATCATCCCTAACCTGTTGTTAGTCCCACATTAGCTTTCCGTTATATGGGTAAGGAAACATTAAACAAGCTATTCATATACTACATAGGTCCAGAACTACAATATGCTTTTCAAGTTTGGTCATTGCTCCTACAGAAGCACATAGAGCTAATAGAGAATGTCCAGATGAGGGCAACAAAGAAGGCGACTAAAAGGGGCGGGAGCGGGGGGCTGGAAACCCTCCCCTTCTTGTATTTGCAATTTCTAAAAAGGGAA
>JAUUDW010594784.1:0-11846 GCA_032361385.1 Panulirus guttatus | reverse complement strand
GGTAGTTTAGGGGGCATTAGGATTAGTATTGTGTTCACAGGTGCCCACATGTAGGAAATTCTATTGTGTAACCAGGATGGGTTGAAGATATTTGTAAGTGCTTTGATTGGAACTGAGCCAAAGTGTTTTATGTGAAGGTTTATGTTGTCATAGCATGTTGTGAACAATTCTGTCAAAGTTTTAATTGCATTGCTTGTATCAGTTGGAGTGCAGGATGGTTGGGCAACTGTTTTCGTATGGATTTTGTGATTCATAGAGTTTGGATACTGAAAACAGAAGTGATATAGGGCAGAAGGAGGAGTGAGAGTTGCACGGTTTAGTGTACTTTAGGAATGGTAGTATGTTGGCAAGTGTACAGATGTTGGGGATTTTATTGTGTTAGCCGAGATTTGCTTAGGATATCTGTAAGTAGACAAAACTGTTGTATGTGAAAGATTGATAGGTTACTGGGGTCTCTTGCAGGAGAGTTCTACAAGGTTTTAATTACAGTGTTTGCATCAGTGAGAGCAAAGAACAGGTACTCATTTGTTTTTGGATGAATTTTGTGCAGGTTTTCCATGAATTGCCTGCTTGGGGGTGAGGTTAGTCTCATTCACATCTGCTTATCCTATCATGAATGTGGTTCCATCAGTAATAGACAAACAGTGCCCATCATTTGTGCACCTCTGCTTTTTATATTTTACTCTTTATTAATGTTTGTTAGAATTATAAATCTGGTATTATGATTTGACTACAAAAAGCATTTTTAGTAATTTCATCCTTAGGATATTTATTAAGGACTGTTATTCACTGCTGAGTACCACTTTTGTTTGAAAAGTCAGATTATAATCTGGAGTTGTAATCTGTGTATCACCAAATTTGTGATCATGGCTACTCGTGTAACATTTTCAGTTAAAGCTTACTGCTGACAATAGCTCTGTGTTTTACATAGATTATCGTACAGCTGTATCTTACAAGATGATATAATAATACAGTCAAGATGTCTATATCCATAGATTGTTAAACATTTGTTTAGGGAATTATTTGTTTGGTTCAAAATATACAGATTTTATCTTGGTAAGTCATGTCATTGTAGTATCTCATTATTAGGAAATAATCATTTACATTGCTTACTTTATTACTTCCCCTTTTCTATATGGATAAGTTTCGGAGGGTAAGATTTGATTTAAAGGGTTTCAAACATGGCACTGATTTTAAGGTTACCCCATGAATGTATGATATGTTATGGATATGGTCTTCAGACATTTTGCTTTCATTGTAATGTATGGCATATCTTTATATATGTGGGCATAAAGTCTTCAAATATTTTAATTTCAATGTACTGTTAAACATGTCTTTGTTTACCAGAGTAGAGCCATATTCTATTTTTCGATGTGGTACAGTTCATTGTATGATTGTTTTAGGTTTATGAAGATGATTCACATGTATACTTAGTGATGGAGATGATGAAGGGTGGTGAATTGCTAGACAAGATCTTACGGCAGAAATTCTTCTCGGAAAGGGAAGCTTCAGCTGTGCTGCTTACTTTAACTAATGCCGTCCAGTACCTGCATCAGAATGGGGTTAGTATGTTTCTTCTTTCTAATGTATCCATTGCGATGATGCCTATTCCTGCACTTAGGTTATCATATATTTGTTTACCTATTCTTCCTTCATCTTCATTTATCCAAGACCCAATAGTAATGCATGACAAATTTTTGAAAAATATTTGTTCTTGGTGTTGACTGTAATAGTGCTGTCATGCACAAAGCAGCTGATTAGTAAGGACCTGTGTGGTTTCAGAAAAGATAGAGGGTGTGTAGACCAGGTGTTTATTTTGAAGAAAGTGTGTAAAAAATGCTTGATGCATTTATGAATGTGAAGAAAACGTGATATAGGTGACAGATTTACCTTATGAGAAAGTAATATGTTTGTTGCTTTTATGGAACTGATGAAAGCATGTGATTGAGTTGACTTAGAGTAGTTTTAGAAGGTGCTACAAATTTATGTGGTAAATGGAAATTTACTAAGTGCAGTGGTATTTTACATGGGAAGGAAGGCATATGTTCAAGTAGGAGAGGAGGACATTGAACGTTTCCCTAGTGATGATGGGTCTTCATTAATGGCCTGTGATGCTACTGTGGCAGTTGAAGCTGTTTATGATTGGAGTAGTGAGGGAGTTAAAGGAATGAATGTTTAACCTTTTGTTCATTTTCAAACAATCATAGTGAAAATTGAACCATGTTTATTTCATTGCAGTTTAGTCTTCCATCTCTGTTAAAAGAGTTTATACTGATCCACTGTTAGAATTTATTCAGTGGGTTATACGAAAAAGGTCAGGTTTTAACACTTTTTTCATTTTGCTTTTTCAGGTTGTACACAGGGACCTAAAGCCCTCAAACATTATGTATGCCGACATCTCTGGCAGTCCAGAATCCTTAAGGATATGTGATTTTGGGTTTGCAAAGCAACTTCGTGCAGAGAATGGGCTTTTAATGACCCCCTGCTATACTGCCAATTTTGTTGCACCTGAAGTTTTGAAGAAACAAGGCTATGATGCTGCTTGTGACATATGGAGTTTAGGGGTGCTTCTCTATACTATGCTGGCAGGGTGAGTACTTTTATTTTATTATTTAGCTGAATGTGATATTTTTCCTTTCTATACGTTTTGTCTGTCAAAGAAAATTTCCTATAAAGGAACTATATAAAAAACATGGACTTGTTACTTATCTACTGGTACGATGAAATAGAGTGCATGTTAGAAGTTGTGGCTGGAAAATAGGGTTTTATCTTCGGACTTGATTCAAGGAATCTCTATGCATTATTATCCAAAAGGGGCTTCAGATCCAACCACTCCACCACAGCTCTACACACTGACCTCATACAACACATCCTAGATGGTTTCAACCAGCCACAGTCCCTGTCCCTCAAAATACTATTGGCATTCGATATCAACAAAGCTTTTAATTGTCCCAGTCATATCCTCACACAAAAGGTAATTGACACCACCCTTAACAACAGTGACAAAAAGTGATTGTCCGTTTTCATAGCCAACAACATAGTAGAGTCAGTCACAATGGCTTCATCTCTAAAACCCTTAAACTATACAATGGAATTCCGTAAGAAGCAATTCTTTTTCCAATTCTCTCCAATATCTTCCTGCATGATGGCCCACTACCTCAAGCAAACGACAGCATGAAGGTCCTTTTATTTGCAGATGACCTCACAAACAAAGCACAACACCATGGCACAACAGGAGCAATAACAAACATGCAGTAATACATTTCACAGTTGGAACAATGACTCATCCAAAACAGAATGTTTGCATCTTCACAGAAGTCTTCAGTCACTCTGTTAAACCCATGCTGACATTAATGCAGCTCACTCCCTTGTTTCACCTTGAATGGACGATCACTCTTACAGAACAAAACACCAACCATTCTAGGCATCGCATAAGACAAACATGACATTCACTCACCACATCAGTAATATCAATGCAAAAGCAACTCACAAACTGAATTCCCTCAGAACACTAATTAGCACCATATTTAGACAAGAAAAAAATCCCCTAGTATCCTCTTCAGACATTTCGCATGCTCCACTCTAAACTATGCCTCATCCCTGGTCTTCTTCCCTCTCAGAAGCAAATATAACGAAGCTCCAAACCACACTAAATAGAGCTCATACCAATCACTATCTGCTAGAACCACAATTACTCAACACTTACACAATGAAACAAGATCCTCCCAATACAACCTTACCTCAAAATGCTTGGCACTCAATTCTTTGCAGCAACACTAAACCCTTCCCACCCAAATCACCAAGCACAGAATATGAATCCTACCCCTGTCTCACACTTCAGTTACCTTTACTCACAGATCACTTCATCCTAAGCATATGTAACAGTAACAGAACACATACACACTGAAATGTCCCAATAAGCATTAAACAGCTGCCCTCCCAACTCTGTAATAAACACCACCCTACCAGGCAAATGTCTGTCTGAAACCCCTTTCTATTATTACAAACAGATTTCACACACATCCCAGGACCCTTCATGCCCACAGTACAAAAATCACAATGAAGACTCTGAACACTTACTTCTCAGATTCCCTTCACTTCCCCCACATAGATACACACACAGCATTACTACACTTCATGACCTGTGGTTTTGCCTGTTGGATATGGCTGTCTTCCTGAGTGTTGTAGGAGTTTCATAAAAATTTTTAGAAGGGACTCTCCTTGGGCATTACAAAAGACAGCTGGGGAATGGATGTGAACAAATGAGGCCATCTCTTTGTCTCTTCCCTGTACTACCTTGCTGCTGTGGGAAACAACGAACAAGTATGAAAAAAAGGCATATGAGAGTTGGAATGAGCAAATGTCAGCAAACTTCAGATAGAATTAAAAAATGTTTTGAAAGGAGGTTAATAGCATGAGAAAAACTAGAAAAAACGGGAACATCATTGAAGGGGCAAATGGGGAGCTGGTAACTAGCAGAAACGAGTTGAATAGATAGAGTGAATATTTTGAAGGACTCTTAAACGTGTTTGATGAAAGGTTTACAGCTGTGGGATGTTTTGGACAGAGATATATGCAAAGTGAGAGTCACAGAAATTGAGGATTACCTGAATTTATAGTGTTCTTTTCAATGGAGTTTGCCATATGAATTCATTCCTTGAGTTTAAAGACTTTATTTTATCAAGAAGTTATGATAAAAGGTGAGTGCTTACATGTCTTACTTTAAATATTAAAGAACACAAACATTTTAGTGCTGTTATGTTACCTTATTTTTCTCAAGCATAAGTTTAGGAAATGGTAATAATTTTTTTTTTTCATTCTTTATTCCGAACAATGTAAGGTTCTCCATCTTATAAGTCCATAAATTAACTGTATTTCTTAAGAGGTTTAACTCTTAATATGTATCAGATATTTATGATAACCTTCCATCAGATGAATATACACTTGATTTTTGACAGTGTTTCTCAACATTTGGTTGAAATAGTTAATTTTTAGAGATGCTGGTTAGGTTGCTTGAAATATTTTTCAAAAGATAATTTGAGGAAGGCATAGTTCCAAAAGTGTGGAGGATGGCAGATTTCATGCCACTACAACATTTAAGAAAGGTGACCAGGAAATTGTGCTGAACTACTGGCCAATCTACTCACCAAGTGTGGTCTGTAAGACACTGGATAAGACATTCACAAACATATTTAGGAAAAGGTCATGCATTTCAAATCTTATAGACTTCTCTTCTCTTTGGGTAAGACATTTACAAAATATATTTAGGGAAAAGTCATGCATTTCAAACCTCAGACTTCTATGAGAAGAGTGAGCTCTGCCTTAAATCAAAGAGATGGATAGGTAACTGTTCCTGGACTGCAAGAAAGCTTTTGACACTGTTCCACGTTGGAAACAGAAAGAAAGAAATGTGGCATAGACTACTTCCCTGAATGGATATATTACCATAGTGGAAGGGACCATAGCTGCAGGTTTGAGGAGCGGTGGTGAAATGGGATAGGGTATCTGTAATTAACTTGCTGTATGGACTGGACTCTTACCTGAACATGCTTGCAGATGATGCCAAGGTCATGAGTGAATCAAACAATAACATTGCATGAACATACAAGTATACTTGGACAAACTCCAAAACTTGACCTGCTAAAAAGTTGATTAAAAATTCATTCCAAGTAACTGCAACACACTGAGGATGGAACAAAGTAAAACCAGGCCTCACTGCTTTTTTGTATGTGTGAAAGAGACCTCGGGGTTGACACTACACCTAATTTCTTGCCAGAGCATCATGGTAGGAGAATGGAAGAGGAGACAGACTGTCTGATGGCAAATATTAGAAGCAAATTTAAGTATCTGAGTGAGCAAATGTCTGGTAAACAGTTCACAACACATACGAGACAAAACTGAATTATCCTTCTCACATTTGGTCACCACACCTGAAGAAACAGAAAGATTTGTTTGAGGGAGTCAAAGAGAAGGGCAACTGACATTGTCCTTGAATTGAGAGAGCTGAACTACAGAAGAGGATCATGGCCATATTTGCCCACCATGGAGAAGAGAAAGATGGGGGTGATGTGATTACAGCTCTTGAGTTTCTTAATCAGTTGTAAAACACTGACAGGTCATAACAAGAAGTTAGGCAAGAAGCTTATTTTGAAAGGAGAGAAAAAACCATTTATTTAGTGTTATGTTAGGGGATGGTTGGAATTGTTCATCAATGAATTATGAAAGCCAGCAATGTAGAAATGTTTTAAAACCTACTTGATGGTAAAGAAAGTTCAGGAGATAGGGTTCCATGAGTACAGAACTCTCTTCTTGTACTGTACAAGTAGGTACACACACACACACACACACACACTCAGGGCATGCTCGACCTTTTCATGGCTTTATAAGTAAACTTTTTAGGTTGGTTGGTGCCTTTATCCCCTGGTGAAAGTGTGTGTAGGGAGCGGCACACAGACACCCTGCGGTGAGTCGCTTAAGCGTGGTTAATGCCCTTGCCTCGCCAATTACCAATTACTCCTCTGTTCACCCTGCAATAACCCCTCTGAAAGCCCTCCTTTCCTCTCCTCCTCCTCCCTTCCTACAACAGGAACTAAAACAGTATAGAAACCTTTGGGGTGCAAAAAATCTTTTTGGTCAGAAAAAAATTTCCTTTTGCTGGTTTTTTAGGGGGTGAATTTGCTGCTTTGTAGATTTGTCTTCAGTTTTAAATTGATTGTGTTGTTGTGTTTTTGGGAACTTTGTCTTGTGGTACTGACTGTGATAAACCACTGGCTCTACTATGGGATTATCTGGACTGGTGTCCTCTTCACCTCTTGGCCATCTCCATCATCCTGTTATTTTGCTTGGCTCTATTTTTATCACTTGCTCCTTATATAATGTTCCTCATCTTCCTTCTCCTCTTTATTTATTTCCTCCTCTTCCTCTCCTCTCAACCACTTCCTTTTCCTTCTTTCTTTCCCATTTCTCCTTTCCCCCCTCCAGTTTCCCTTTCCTCTTTCATTCTTTCATGTGTCCACCCTCCCTTCATTCCCCCTTCCTTTCTTTTCTTATGTGTTATATCCCCATTCTTCACATGCGTCCTCCCATCATTCTCCTTCGTGTGTTCTGTCATCCTTCTTCCTTTTATTTTTTTGTTCTTTCCATTCTGTTTTTCCTCCCTCACATTCTTACTCCTTGTGTTGCCTCCTTCCACTCTGTACTCCATAAATGCATGTCCTATCATCCTTCGTAAAAATTCTTCCATTTCCTTTTTTGAGCCGTAATTTGTCACTGCATCCCCATATATCCTCCATCCCTTTCTTTACATGTGTCTTCTCTTCTTTCATCCTAGGTAACCGTCCTTCCCTTCCATATCTTGTTCCTCCTAAACAGGAGGTGAACCTGATAATACAGCAATATTTTGTAAGGTGATAACTGGGAAACAGCAAGATGATATAGGTGCTACTAGATAGCTGAATGAAATTGGGAATGGTGGATAAGTGGTGGTAAAGTGAATATAAGTAATAGGATAATAATGTTGACATAGGGAACAATGTAGCAATTTAGACACTTAAGAAGATATTGATGTCGACATAGGTGATTGTAACAATTAGGTATAGATGATAGTTATGATGAAGACGTGGATAACAGGATGATAAAGTAGACATAGGTATATGTATGATAATTAGGTGTAGTTAACACAATTATAATGTAGATGTAGGTAACACGATGATAGGTATCTATATGATAATTAGGTATAAACTCAGTAATAATATAGATTTAGGTAAGAGGATGATAATGTCGACATAGGTTACCATACATGAAAATGGACGTGAAAGATGGTGAATCCATCACTTAAGGAAATGGCTTTCCCAAATATCCTATCCCTTGGTGGCACAGACTCTCTCTCTCTCTCTCTCTCTCTCTCTCTCTCTCTCTCTCTCTCTCTCTCTCTCTCTTTAGTTCCAGTCTCGCTAGTGGTCGCCCTCCCTCCAGTTTCTTCAGTAACGGGAGTCTGTCATAGCCATCCGAGACAAGAAGGGAGGGGTGAGAATCTGCTGGGAGGGGGTAACATGAGAGTGGGAGAGGTTGAGGTTAAGAGATGTTGCTGGTAGAGTTGAGTGATGGAAAAGACAGATCTTTGTAGGCTGCTAAATGGGAAAGGGGGCACCACCTACCTACCTACCTACCTAACTACCCACCTACGTACTTACCTACCTACTTACCTACGAGTACCTGTGTGAGATTTAGCCATGCCTTTGGGAGATAGGTAGATAGACAGATAGAGAGAAAGGAGAAGAGCGGGGGGGGGGGGCTAGGTGGGTCTTGGGGAGGTAGGCTGGCCGGAGCGAAGAGAGGTGAGTTGGGGAGTAGAAATTGGTAAAGAGTGGCATAGTGGAAAGAGAGAGGCTAGGTGTAGCTTGGTGGGGGAACTGTGAGATTGTCCGAAAAGTGAGTTGGAGTGGGGAGATATGTTAAAGGATAGAGAAGTGGGGTTTCTTTTTTTGGGAGAGGGCAGATTGAGGGGTTTTGGGGCGAAGGGGGTAGGGGGTTTGCATGATGGGGCGAAGAGTGGTTTGGTATGGTGAGGACAAGGAGACACCTGGTGGGGAAATTTGCACGGTAGGGGATAAAATAAGGTTGAAAACAGAGGAAGGATAGTAGGCTGGGGTAAGGCATGGAGGGGAGGGGGCGGAATAGTTGGAGAGAGGGGGGTGGGAGGGGGAGAGCCGGTGGCCTGCGAGGGCCAATCATGCGTAATACGGCCAATTTGTGGCCATGCGGGCTGCGGGGGCCGTTACCTGCCGTGCGTGGCCTCTGGGGAGGGATTTCAATGCGCTCCTGCTGGTGAGCTAAGCTTAGCCCTGGCGCACGAAACCTTCCTGGCGCATTACCAGCGCACGACATCTCCCTAGCGCATTACCGGCGCACGAAACCTCCCTGGCGCATTCCATTATTATGCGCCAGCTCTCGTGTTCTGCTCAACCCGCACTAGTTTCCCCTAATGAGACAATACCTAGTGACCCGCCACTCCGCAAGGCATTCCCTCATCACGTATGCAAATGGATTCCCGACTCACACGTGTAGCATCAAGAAATATAACAACACAGCGTCGCCATCTTGCCAGCGAACAAACACTGTAGTCGGAGTGTTCTAATAATAACCGACCAAGCCAATCACGGGCCTTAATCTCATGCATAATCATGAGAACCATTCAACCAGCGACCAGCCGGGCTGGCTTGCTACCTGCACCTCTTTCACAAGCCAGGTACATTTAAGAGCCTCACCAAAGCAGGTACGTTCATCTTAACAAGCCAGGCACAGTCACCTCATCAAGCCAGCTATATTCACCTCACCAAACCAGGCATATTCACCTAACTACACCAGGCACAATCACTTCAACACCACTATTGATCTTGTAATGTTGTGGTGTTTTATTTCCCTTCCTTTGAACACCAGTCGTCTGCCAGTCATGTATACTCACGCTCTCTACAACACGCTAATGATACTAAAACTTCGGCCCTTAGATCTATCTCGACAGTATCCTCGGGTACACTGCAGTAACACATAAACAATACCAGTTTCAACATCCTTTCTGCTAGGCTGCCTTTCCTTTGTAGAGGTTCAGTAATCATTTATAACATAAATATCAGTCTTTATCATCTCCATCTCCATTGACAAGATGCACGCTTTGCCTACACAAAAGTATCTTTGAGGAATGATTAAACTGCAGTTATTTAAAGTCTCCTGCGTTGGTGTAGGAATCATTTCGGTGCCTAAAGATCTTCTGGTGGAACAGCAGGAGAGAAGCAGCGCCCTTTCGATGATGGAACCCTGCTCCTGAAGGTGGGCTCTGCCGTCCACACCAGATGGTTCCCTTCACCCACTCCTGCCAAGCTACCTCCTACTTCACTCCTACACCTCCCACTCCTAAATCATCCACCGCTCCCATACTAACAACCCTCGCTAACTCCACCTTCACCAATATTCCAATATTCCACCTATCTTGAATATACCATTTTCACAGGAACCTTTTCATCCACCCACAACTAGATTCCTAGAGTCCACATTTCCCATGGAACTAATATTACTCTGTCGACCTCGAGTGAATTCTCCATCAGCATACAGAGGAACACAAAGGGATTCAAACAGCAACAAACAGACCAGTGGGTCCTTAACGAGGCTGTTTGTGATAGTGGAGGAGACCATTTATCTACACACTCCACTTGCATGATAATTCCCTTTGCTTTAAGCTATTCCACCTACGACTTTGCGAACAGCTTCACTATCGATGTCATACAAATACACCATCTTCACCTCTGTCTACCTACCTCGTACCTAAACTACACAACATATTCATCCCCAATTCTTTTCTTCACTCGCAAAATAAAGACTTATTTCCCTTATCTCCACAAATCAACAAACAACGTATTACTGACACAGGGCAGAACGGACGGGAAGTATTCACAGAGAACAAATCTCACTGGAGATCAGATATTTCTTAAATCAGAACAAATTATTCGTGTCTGAAACTGGCGTCCCACAAGGGGTCCGCCCGCCTGCCCTGACACCTCCCAATTTGTTTCGGTTCTAAAAATCTTTTGATCGCTGGGCAGGTGCTGCTGCTGCTGCCGCTGCTGGTGGTGGTGCCGCCGCCCACGACAGATAGCATTCTCAACAGCATCTTACTCATATATTCATCTTTCGTCTCCTTTATTCATCTTTCTACTCACCCGTCCTCTGTGCCTCTTTCTCCTAAATTCCTCCCGGTTCTCTTACTCTTCCCTCCTCCTTTACCCCTCCTCTTCCTCCTTCCCTTTCCATCCCTCCCTCATCGCCGTACTTCCACCAGCTGCTACACCTCCCGTCCCCCAGGCTGGGGCTGGGCTGGGCCGCTACCAGAATGACACACGGCCGCGGAGGAGGCCGTTCCCCACGTAGTAAATTGCCTGATTACCCAAGATTCTCGTCTGCCCACCACAGCAGCCCACTCTCCTTAGCCTCCCCTCCCACCTCCCTCCCCCTAACCTACCTTTCACCCTCGCCGGCGTCTCATAGCTCAGCATTAAAGCTTTTCTCCCTCGCCAGCCGCCCTCCCACACTTCGCAGTCCCTCTCCTCCAGCTTTCAAAAGCCTCAAGCTTTTTCAAATCTCGTTTTCTCTCGGCCACTCTTTCACTTTATCCTTCTCTCTCTCCCTCCCTCCCTCTCTCTCTCTCTCTCTCTCTCTCACAGTTCCACTAACTTTAAAGTCAGTGTCACAGTTAATCTCCAAACCATTCCTCTCCTTCCCAGTCGGCCGTATACTGACCATCACACAGTCTCCAGTCTCTTTTTTTCCAATCTGTTCTCTCATCTAATCTCCCCCTTCGATCTTAAACAGTCGACAGTCTCTTAATTTCAGGTCCGAAGGCGGCCTGGCAAGCCGAGGCCGTCCACTCCTGCGTCGTAAAGGTATTTAAGTCATTCCTTTTTTTTTTCTTTTAGAACTGACGTAAAACAACGTTCCTCAGGAATTCCACGCCTTCCCTGGTGAAGGACTTGATCTCCCAAGCTATTTGGTGCTACAGAACTTCCTCTACCATATGCTGGACTGCCTGGCTGCTCTGTTACACTCTGCAGGGTAACATCGGGCGCACCGATAACAAAGTAAATAATAACAGTTCGTATACAATCAGCCTTTAAGACGTTTTTTCTTCACAGTGGTTCAAGCGTCCCCCCCACCCCACTGTGTAAAGTACCGTAATCTCCTCACTTACAACCCGGATCTCTACGTGACTCCCTCACTTATGCTTACTTAATGCCTCAAGCTACCGACTGTGCACATCAATCTGCTCAAGTGTCTGGTAGGAACAGGAGCAGTCAAAC
>JAUUDW010594672.1:6192-19451 GCA_032361385.1 Panulirus guttatus | reverse complement strand
ATTCGAACCTATGCGCTCGACCCTGGGCGGCCCGTGAATGCGTCACGGTCAGGGACGCTAACAGCTGCACCACGGAGTAGTCTGCAACTGCTATAGGTATACATTTAACTTGTATTATGAAACTGCTGTTTGACACCACCTAAAGCAGCCCAAAATCTCTGTAGGTTGCTGAAGATTCTTCACACTTAAGGTATTTCTGTACTGTTTTAAAAGTAGAGAAAATTGTTGGAAGATATAGGACCTTTAGATTATTTTTTCACACATGTTGGACATTTTCTTTGTTAGTGAGGTAGTACCAGGAACAGACAGAGAAATGGCCCCTTCACTCACTTCCACTCTCTAGTTGTCATGTACAATGCACCTAAACCTGAACCCCCATACACAACCAGGCCCCAAAGATCATTATGTGGTTTCCCCCAGCAAGTGCTTCTTTTGCCAAGGTTCTGCCCACTGACAGCATGTCATCCCCAGTATACAACATCACTCTAATATGATGTATCCCTTGCATGCCTTACACTACCTTACATGTTCAGTTCCCAAACCTTCAAATCATCTTTCATTTCATCCTTCCACATCCTCCTTGGTTTACCCCTTTTCCTTGTTCCCTCAACCCCTGACATGTATACTCTCTTAATCATCCTTTTGTCACTCATCCTCTCCATATATCCAAACTATTTCGGCATACCTATTTAGATCTCCCATGCATACTCCTCTTACTAACACACTTCTCTCTCACCCTGTCATTCCTTATTTGATCAACCCTCCTCACACCACATATTGTATGGATATACGTATTTCATTTCCAACACATTCACCCTGTTCTTTACATTTCTGTATAAAGAATATTAAATACTGTAGTTAATTTGTTAGTATACTTAGGAGTGTGTTATGTACTGACCATATGCATACAACATGAAAGATATAGTGTTTAGTTTCATAATTATCTATCTAGAAGGATAATATTACAAATGAATCATCAGTTTATATGCTGTATATTATAATAACACCACAAACAGTTTACAAAACTCTTGCCCAGAAAAATAATATATCATAATTTAAGTTGTACATTAACATGTACTTAACATGTATTATATACAAATATTAACATTAGGTAATCGTCAGAGTTTATATTCATAAACTGTACATCAATAAAAATGTACAAAATAGTTCAAGGGAAAACAGAATGTAAAGCTTCCACTGAAGTTACATAATTTAAACATGTAAATACAATGCAAGTCTTTTCAGCTATCGTATTTTTTGCTCCTCAAACTGATTACCTTAATGTGAAGAAGTAATCATGAGCATAGCTACAGTCTAAGTCAAGGCTTCTCTCCAGACCTGTTTGTAATCCCTTACATTAAATTAAGTAATCTACATTTTCCTTAATTACAGCATTTGTAAAGTCATTTATAGGGATTGATAACAGTTTCTATGTGGAGACCAGCCACATAAAAATCAACTGTCATGGTATCTCCTTTCCTTGTGCTATGAAGCTGTGGAATTCTCTTCCATCTTTCATCTTTCCCTCTTTTACAACCTTTCCACCTTTAAGGGTTTAGCGTACAAATACATGAAGAATTTGAATTAATCCCTTTTACATATTTTCCATACTTTTCTAACCTGTCATCCAAGAGGCCCATGGGATGACTGGGGCGTGCTCTTGCCCATACCAAGAAAAAGTGACCAGAGTCTTTGAGGATATCTTTTCCATACTTGTGCCGCAAGCAAACTGCATTTAAAGGCAAGAGCTTTGTTTATTTTCTTGCAAGAAATTTCTGCACCTTAACAACTCTGGTGGGAGAGATTCTAAGTCACCTTTACATTCTCAACTGCACACTTTATTCTTTTTAATGCATGTTTATTTCGTGCACAAAGGAACTTTATGCAGTAAAGAAGTATAGTTCACACAGAACCTCCAAACACTGCATTATAGTAAACTTTTGTTTACAAACCAACATTACAGCAATTATTCCAAATACACGCATACTCATCTTCCATCATCAGTTATGGCTATTCCTTGTCTTTATTTCCACTTGCACACACCACAGAGCACCACAATACTTCCAATAACCTTCCATCCACCAAATACAGCCAACTCACCTCTTACAATCTATCTACCTGTCTGTATTTCTGGTGCCCGTTCCTCTTGGGAACTCCCTTAAGGAGGAGGCTTAGGCAAAAGAGTCTCCATTACTGGTGAACAACAGTTCTGCTTCTTAGCCTAGTACCTCACCTTTAACACGACACTGGCAGTGGGCAACTCTAGCATAGTGTTTATGGAGGCTGTTACCTAATGTTCCTACCAAATACTTCTACATAATGTGTTTATCCAGTGTTCCAGTCTACTATTACTAACTGATGCTCCCAATTAATGTTCCTACTAACTATTTCTACCTATGTTTTTTAACTACTGTTCCTACCTACTACATTTATGAATTACTTACACCATTTTACCAAAAGGCAGAGTTAGCACCTGCCACTCAGAGCATGAAAAGCTAGTTACGAAGACTGAGTTGTGTGAGTTAAGTGCTTTCAAGCGTTATGTGTGACGAAATGAGATTGTATGTGTGAGGACAGAATGCCTGCAGTCCACAAGTGGGTGAGGCAGAAAGAAATGACAGCCACATGGACTGAAGTGCAGGCTCATTATGCAGTCGTCACTATCCATCCCAATACCCAAGCATGTAATACATGTAATATACCTTCCTGGTCAATGGCTTCCTACCATCTACTACCTACCTCATACAAAGCCACCCACAAACACTCAGTACAACCCATACAAATTACTTGGTATACACCCTTATCCAATATCATGCACACCTGATCTATCCCAAAAACCTCACACACCCAAACTTATCCCATGCACCCTCTGAACTCCCATCCATCCCAGACATCCACCCACCCCATACACTTAAGCACACAATTTCACCCAAGTTTTTTTATAAAAAAATCTCATATATGACCCTGTGGATCAAAATCTGATGAAAACAATGTGAAGATACAATCAGTCAAGGTAGTGCAACAGTCAGCAAACCAAGCCCTGTAAAAGATGAAAAAGTTCTAACATTGGTTATACCTGGACCTGCATGCTGGGACAGAATCATGAAGAAAAATATACATAATACATCAGCATATCTGTGAGCATAGTACAGTTACAAGAGCTGATATGGCATAAACAGCTGATTTATTTTCACATATAGTATAAGAGAAATGGAAAACAATAGTTCTGGAGAATTCAAATTTTAAGACGAGATTAGGGGAGGACTAGTGGAATCAGAAAAAAAACCTAAATCCCAAAAGGATAAACAAAGTAGAAAGCCATGCAAAGCTAAACTGTCTTGACACAAATTGGGAAATAAAATTCCAATGATTATGCAGCACTGTTACACAAGCATCTGTTAAGTCTATAATAAGGGAATCTGTGCTGTAGATGGCTAAAAGAGAGCAGAGGTAAACAAAAATTATCCACTTCAACAGAGGCCATCTACGGAAAGTAAAGAACTAAAAGGTATACATGACATGGCCAGGCAATATTTGAAAGGTATAAGACCACTAGAAATAAGCACATTAATCAGGAAAAAAAAATAGTTAAGGCAAATGATAAGCCAAATCTTCCAATACTTTATTACAACAAACTGTCAATCAGGAAAAATCATGCTCAAGGAATCTCAGAAGAGGGCTGCTGTAGAGCAAATATGTAAAGAAATAAACTGGTAGTAAAGGAAATAGTACCCAAAACTAATTACATGGAATGTATGAAACACCACAGAAAGAAGTGAGTAAAACTGCTTGACAGGATGTAATTGGGTTACTGAAGAATGTTCAGCGATATAAGGCATATGACCCTGGTAAAATCTTGTGTATTCAAAGGATGTGTAGACACTTTTGGGCATGGGCAACCTCAAGATATATTTAAGAGTTGGGACAAAGTTACAAAATGATGACAAATCTGGCTTTTTTTTTCCTGACAAGTGTACATTTAATAGCAATGTGAACTGGTTTAGATACTTTCAAATACAAATGGTTACAACACAAATAAAGATGAAGTGTACTATCTTTCTTTCTGTTCATTATATTAAGCAAATAGTATTTTACGATTTCTTTGCTAGAAAACTGGGGGTGGGGGCTGTGGATACCCATGCTGGTGGGGTGGAACTAGTATGTACGAGCATTTAGTTACCCTGATATCTAAAAAAATATTCAGGAGTATCCAGCTGTATATGTATCAATGGCAAATGAATCTGAGCTGTAGTTCCTTTGTGTACAAACTCTAAATAATCAGGGTTTCCCTCTCCATTTTCTTCAGTAAAGGTCATATATTGCACTAACCTGTCCTGATACCTTTGCTACAGCTTGAGTCTGTCCTGAGGTTCCTTGACCCACTCTTGTGACCAGATGCATGACTTTCTGACGTTTAACTACTGGTGGGCTCTGGCTCCTGTCTATCTCATTTATCTGTTCTTCTGCACTTGACGGTAATACTTGTAATATTATTGGCCCATTCGTACCACCTGGAAAGTAATGAAAAATTTTTGAGACAAATCAAAGAAAAATTTGTCTTTAATATTGTTAACTAGTGACAGGTCTGTCCAAATAATATCGAAACCGCCATACAAACTTATTCTTAGCTTACTCCTACATTAGTATACAAGTAGTTAGATTTTTGTGATGCACATACTCTGATAGTGCTGTTATAAATTAAATTTGGATGTATTATGAAAAGCAGTAATACACTGGTGGACCAAAGGCACCCACAGAAGCACTTCCTTGAGAAATATAGAGAGGCAATCACTTCTCCCATAGATGGCTCTTTCTTTTGGCCTTATTCACTTGGCACACTCAAAGATCCTTTAAAAATCTGTTTACAACCATTTCTCTATCAGTACCCTTCTCGCTATTTTCCTCTTTCTCTTCTTACTTCTTTTAAATACATGCTTAAACACCCTTACTTCTTTTCATACGCAGTTTTCATCAATCCTATTGAAAGTACTTGGCACCTGCTTAAAAGATAAGAAAGCCAAATATGAATAAAGAATTCTTCAGCAAAGTTAAACATTCTTGACTGCCAGGCGGAGGAATAAGTTTGCATCTTAAATATTTGGAAATGACTTTGTATTAGCTTCGCTAATCTGAATACATAACACCACATTCATAATAATGGTAAACAGCGAGGGAGTGCTTCAATTATGAGATATTCACATCGAAACAAATTTTCTTCGATACAAAACTGTGAGGTGGATGGCTAAATATCTGAAGAACTGAAAAGCCCTCCCTGTTCTGAATACAGGGAAGTATGTCTGAAGGTACAATAGTCCCAACAGTGACGTATGGATGTGACTCTTGGGTCTTGAACACAAAAGAAAGGACAATCTGTGGTGTACGGCAGGTTGATCATGTAAGGAATGATTGTGTAAGAAAAGGATATGGTAGCAGACACAGTCTGATGGAGAGAGCTGACCACATTGTGTTGAAATGGTGTGGACATATATAGAGACATGCATGGGATAGAATGAACTGGATTTTGTGGTATGGAGGGGGTGTGTGAGTGTGTGTGTGTGTGTTGTCAGTTTAACATAAATCAAGGAACAGTCTGTGGGACTTAGATGTGGATGGAAGGTTCTGGTTTCAGTACATAATATATGAGAGTGAATGTGTGCAAATGAGGCCATTGCTCATTTGTCTCTGATAGTACCTCACTAATGTAGGAGATAAAATTGGGTATGAAAAAATATGTACTTGATATGCATAAATACACAAAAGGATGGATAATGTGAGGAGCAATGATCTTTAAACTCATCTGGAAAGTTTACTTTTTTCATTACCCACCTGTGAGTGCAGCATACTGTTCTGGGCTAAGCGTTATAACCTGGGTCACCTGTTGAACCCCTTCTCCATCTTCTATAGCTTCTGCAGCTGAAGACGGTAATAAAGCTGGTAAACACGAAGTTGACTGTGTTGATGTATGAGAACATGGTGACAGTCTTTCTTTGCATCTATCATTACTATTGTTATTGCTGGACCTCTTAATAGTTTTTTCTTGTTCATCTTCAGTGGGTTCTTGTGGTAGTGTATTGTTTGGAAGTTGAGGTAGTTCCTTGAAGGGAAAATAAATACTGAAATATATATCCTAAATTTTATGTTTTTCTACCAACTTAATAATATTATGTAACCTTTTCCCCATGTTAAAGCTGTGTGACTAGCTGAAACTTCCATATACTGTACAATAATTTCTTCAGCAGGCACAAAGATTTTCTGATGCTTCTGAAAAATGGGCATTTCTACGGTAAAGGAAATAACAATTCCTCTTATAAAGTGTGAGAACATCATACAAAAAAACACAGAAAAAAGTGAAGTAGGCCTCAATTTTCCCCAAAAGATATAGAATCTTCTTGTAGAAGCTTATTGCTTAGATAGCTCTAAGCATTACACAGCCAGGTGTTGACATGTCTTGAATTTAAACACCTCACTAATATAGTACATAGTTTTGATATAAATATTTTGTTCTTTGTATCAACTTGATTATCGTCCAGAGCACTACAATCCTCATCTCTATGGAGCAAATAAGGCTTGGTCGCACCTACATTTAGTAGTCTACTGCATTTACAAATACTTAGTACTTGGAAGAGAAGAAATGAAGTTCCTTCTCACACGATAATTCTTCCACTGGTAATTAAAAGTTAAATGACCTCTTACCTGGGTGATTTAAGTATGAAAAAATTATATTTCAACTTTGCTTTAACATACCAAAATACAGGATTAATCATATGAATCTACATACTTGTTTAATGAGTTTTAATGCTTGCCGTCCAGCTTCAGTGAGATGGAGAGTCTGTCCATGGGCCACAGCAGATGTCACTAATGTTGATGAGTCATCTAAAGGTAACAAGGCAGCCTGAGCTTTCAGTAACTCTAGGGCAGCCGCATTTGACATATCTGTAACGATATATTTTTTTCATACTTCTACCTGAAGCACAGCTAACACAAGTACACTTGTTGCACTATTATAAGTTCATAAACTTCCAAAACTGACAATAATTTTGGGACTACATCTATAATCTCTAAAGCTTCAAATCTAGAGTGATATGGTAACCAGTAAGTTACCCTCCTCAACTCTTATAATACTGTAAAATCAAAATGCTAATTAACCCTTTCACTGTGGCACTACGTAGATTTTAAATTATTTCTAAAAAAATATCTCTTTAGTTATGTTATTATAACTGACTGGAAACTAATATGGCATAATACAATAATACGGTGGAACAATTTTACATGTGCTATATTCCTTTCAATTTATTCTGTTCTGCTGCCAGGCATATCTAATGAGATGTGTGATATTTTTGGAAGTGTTTTTGTCACAAACAAATATGATTACTACTGGTTTTCAACACTAATACTTATATTTCTGTAACAGCTTCACAAATTATAGTGTAATAATGGGAGCAGATCCAATGAAGGCCTCCTTGACATCACCACACAGATTGACCAGTGCATGGAAAAAATTGAAGTTGTAGTATCTAGTAAATATATGTGAAGTAAAATCACAAGCAATCACAACTGTACATTTTACCTTGAGGCAAGGGTGGGCAAGTCAAGAATTTTGTTTGTATATGCCCCAGCTGGCAAACGTGAAACAAAATACCATGACGTATATGACTTCACTCTATGGAATGGACTAAAATTATGAATTACTAATAGATGGCATGCTCCTGATCAATCATCCACCAAAGAATAGTACTGTACAACATTATCTAATGTTATTTACATGGGCTTAACCTTTGTAAAATAACCAAGACAAAAGACAAATATGAAAACTGACATATCTATGAATCAGCAGAAAAGTGCTGATGGCTTGATATCATTGCAAATTTAGTCTAGCTGGTATCACATTATTTTTACCAATTACTGAAAAGAAGTTCAGCTAAATTTCATATATCAGTTTTAATCCTTGCAAACTCAGCACCAACAACTGAAATCTTGACACTCCACATTTTGTTTTCTTCATCACACATGTAAAGCAGTTATTTTCAGATTAAACTACAATAAAAAAAAATTTCTTTTTTCATACTTCTTTGCTGTTTCCCATGTTAAGAAAATGCCAGAAAAGGATGTAGAAATGCCTCATTTGCTTTCATATACCCTTTACCTATCATGTATAATACACTGAAACAAGTGCCACCATTCAAAACCAAATCCCACAGACCACTCCATGGTTTCTCCTGACCACTTCATATGCCTTTGTTCAGCCTACTCACATCATGTCAGATACAAAATTGAATAACAAAAACCTATCAGTGCAGTGTTTAAAGTAAGCAAATGTAACCCACATGAAAAAGAATCAAAGATGCATACCAGGAAAAAAAGATGAAGTAGAAAGCAGCAACGGTTACAAAATCTGCAATTTGCACAAGTGAGGTAGCTATGTATAAAAGCCATGTGAATAACAACAAAAACAAGAATCATCTATGGATTAGAAACTATGAGAACAAATTTCTTTCTTTTAATTGCACAGTTTTCCCCAAAATGTAGGCTCATGAGATAACTGAGTTTGGTACTTAACAGTATCAAATTATAAAAAGAACTATCAAAAAGAGAGGAAGAGCCATTTCATTTTACAATTTTTTTTGCAAGTCAGATAACATCTTTATTTCTTACCTACAGTACTTTCTGTTCCTTTTGATGTAGCTTGTGCTAGTTCAGCCAAAGTTGCTAGCACAGAGATGTTTTGATCTAAAATGAGAAAGAAGACTGAATTAATAAGGTTTGATCTCTAATGCCAGGAACCTTTAGACAAAAGATTATTTGATGTAGGAAGCTACTATACAAATTTTTTCAAATCTATCACTGCTTCATGGCCTTAGTATCTTTCAAAGGGTTTGCAACCTAACTCTCAAATGTTGCGATTGCAAAACATCACTCTAAGAGCCTCCAACATAGGAGGCTCTTAGCAATGCAATACATAACTTAAGAGATATGCATATGGTTATGTGATCAATTTATCTCAGTACAGTACGAGCCAATAAGCACTAAAAGATACCTTGTTAGTATTTTCTACAGTGAACACAATAAAGTTCTGAATATTCATCTTATAAGAAAATTTTCCTTCAAGTTTTCAGCATAAGCTATCATTTTGAAGACTTAACAACAAGATTTCTAAAACTGACCATCTGAGTCATCAGCCATAATGGAGTGCGGTAATTCACTGCCAACTGCTGAAAAGTCTTCTTCCTCTTTAGACCTTTGACTGCTATCACTGACATTCTGGCTACTTTCACAAACCTGTAAAGAAAAATAACTTTGTACTGTCATACAACCTCCTTGTAAACTCCCAGTCTTGCATTCTTTACACATGCCCAAACTACCTCTAAGTATTACATTTCACCTACTCTACCACTCCATGATTCATTCCCTTTGCATTCCCTGCCATACCACATCTATCATACATGCCTTTACTTCTTTCTTCATTCAGTCTAGTCATACAACATGCTCCACTCAAATAGTTCATCTCCATAGCCAGGATTACTGCTTTCTGTGACTCGTTCCATGTTCATGTTTCGGCTGCATATGTCAGGGTTGGCAAGACTATGCTGTCCTTTAATCCTCTCTACACTTCCATACTTACACCTTTACCCTTCATTATTCTATTGAAGGACTCATAACTATCTCACACATGGCAGCCTTGAATTTAGGGTGATACTTGTATTAAATCAAGCATAGGTTTCATCTTTTATAGTATTCACAATACCTGTTTCCTACATAAGCCATAGGCATGAGTTCTTATGATTCACTGCCATATTCACAATGAATTAGAACAAAATTAAATGACTCATAACCAGTTACAGAACACTAGCATTTGAACACATCACAGTTAATATTAAGAGTTGAGTATGTAACTTATCACAGTAAAAGTTATCTAGACCAATATGAAAATGTGCAATTAATCAATGTAACATCACAATTTTCTAATAGATATCCATTCATTCAGCCTCCATACAGTTATAAGGATTAACATTCAACATTCTATTTACCAAGCACTATATGGAATAAACATGCCAGAAATTTTTTGTAGCGGTAAGAGGAAGGCTAATGTGACTTGAAACAAAAGATTACCTGATCAAGGGTTAAGTTTTCACAAAACCCAACATGGCTGTGGCACAGCACATACTGAAACATTCACACTATGATGAAACATTTCAAAGCTCAATTGAATTCATTTGTAGGAACAAAAACAAGTCATAGAAACAGATGGGATTATCATATTGTGTTTTGGTCCTGAATTAAATGGGCTGCCAAAGCCTTTTTTTAGCTCTCCTTCAAATGCAGTCATGCTTGAAAATTCAATCTTTATTACATTTCAAGGCTTCTGAAGCATGCAGTGTTTTTTAGAAAATAAGTTTTTTCCAACTTTCTTACAATATCATAATTTGCATTTATGAAAACTTCTAATTAATCCTTAGTGATGGTAGTACTACAGTTATCACAAATTATAAAAAAAAAATTTAATCTAATACTCCTAAATGCAAGTTGCAATATTGTTATCATATCAAATTGACTTACTTCTTCAACTAGCAACTCCTCTGTATGAACTTCTTCAGTTTTGCAGACAACTGGTATTGAATCCAAATCATGTGTCATGTCTAGGGATATAGATTCCACAGCTACAGCTTCCTCCTCCTCCTTGCAGCTATTGCCATTCTATAATAACAATGTAATTTACAGTAAAAATGAAAAGGAAAGAGCATCGTTTGAACAATTTTCTAACTTCATCTGAGAAGCAATATCCAACAGGATACTCACACAGAATCTCAAAGCATTTTAGTCACTTCACATCACCTTATTCTCTACTGTTATGGTACAACATCAATGTCTACTAGAAAGTTCAGCAAAGCAAACTGATTTCTGTTAATAAAAAGAACACACAAATTCAGAGAGGGGGGGGAAAATGTTAAAAATACAGTAGCAGATTCCTCACAATAAAATGAATAATATAAATATAGATCTTAAAACCTAAAAAACTTTTCTCTCTGAAGCAGTGTCCTACAAGCCTTAGATAAACTCCTTTGGCTGGGAATATATATGTTAGAGCCCATCTAATCCTCGGATTCTGGTAAGGAGGCACTAGTCTTTACTCATCCTTTGCGAACTATCCTAGGATGATCAAAGCAGCTTGCTCATTCTGGGTTCACCCTCAGCCAATCAGAAAACACCACCAAGCTGATGTTGCCAATCCATTCAAAAGCAGTTGCTTTGAGCTCACAAATCACAGGTCATAGCCACCAACCCAAAGGTGGTCACAGAAGAAAAACAGAAAATGTTTTTCAAAAAAAAAAAAAGGGGGGGGGGGGAAGGAAGGGCATGACATGAAAACCAGAAAAAATGCTTATGGGAAATCATTCGAGAGAGAAAAATGTTTTTCAAATTTCAGAACCTCTGTTTCTCTCCTCTGTAGTATGTCCCACTAGCATGAAAACATATCCACTGAAGGAGGCAGGTTTAGAGAAAAACTTCTGATAAGATTAATCCACAAGGCAAACAAAAATTACTTTCAGTGATGAGAGACACTGGATCCACCTCTCATGAAGGAAGAATCCCCAAACCACACATAGCACTTCCACAAAGCCTAAAGTAAGGTACAGACTGATAAGGGTGTAATTACAATGCCAAAGACCCCTTTTCTTGGTTCCTCCAATAAAAGTATTCTGAGGAAAACCAAGGCAGAGGCCACCTTTTTCTCAACCTTTTCTCTAACTTAAAACCCAGATATGCCAATAAAACAAGTTTCTTAATCCACAAAGAGATATTTCTCACCAAGTGGTTCCAGAGTACACACACGCACACACACACACACAAATCCCTTGGAAATCTCTGAAAAAGACCACAAGGTCTCTAAGCAGTTTAACTGGGCATAAAGCATGATGCTCTCTTGATAAAAACTTCCAGGAGTGGATGACAATGAGGCTATTTCTATACTCATTAGTGTCATTCCAGCCAAAACACTGGGGTTTTGCTTAACTTAATCCATAGGAGACTGCCATCACAGACATGAAGCATCTTGTTTTGGACATGACATGTAATTCACTAACTCTCGTCCTGGAGCCTAAGCTTATAAGAAAGTTGATTAAGATGTTAAGGAGCAAAACTGACAGAAAAACTATTCAACTGTAAAAAAGTCCAAGACTTAAAAGCTTCCATTTGGGCTGTGTGGTATAAATAACTTGTCTCCTAAAAAGAACACTGGAAAAGTTTTATCCCAAAAAGGCATGCAGATTGATATCCAAACACCCAGGGAAGGGGGCTCTAAAATGGCACATCTATAAGAAAAAATGGTATTGCTAACCATGTTCTTGTAGTGGTCAAGGAGAAAGAAGTGCTCTAAACATAAGGTTTTTTTACTCCTGAGACATCTAATTCCTCAAGGAAAACTGAACTGATTGCCAGGCCGACTGGAACTGCCATGAGTAAAAGGGTAAAAGTTATGTAAATGGTCGACAGTTAGGTATTTTCAAAAACTCTGCTGACTGGAAATGTCATGAGTATAAGGGCAAATGTTATGTAAATGATCAACCGTTAGGTATTTTCCAAAACTCAGCATGTAAAAGTGATGAAAAAATTTCATACATTATATTTCAGAATCCAATAAGAAGCAGTCTCTAAGAACCCATGTTAACAACCCAGACATATGGCACTGATGAAGGAGTCTCTAGCACCAAGGTTGTTTCTCCCACTTGGGGTTACCAACATTATTAAATCCTGAAAACCAGCTGAGTAAGAACTCCCCAAAAGATGAACTGGATGAAAAAGATAACACAAGTTGTAATAACTCCAATCTAAGGAGTGTCTAATGCAACTGCCCTAACATCTAAAAGTGAAGATTTATAAGTCAGAAGTAAGGCACAATATATATACCCAAAAAATGTCTGTAAGTCTGCCATCCATACAAACAAACAAAACATAAAACAAAAGAATAGGATATTGATCACTGAAAAGGTTGTTAACAGCAAACAGCACATCTGATCATCACATGATCCCAAGGAATTATACCTCTTATATGCTGAAAATGAGTGGGTACATGATCTTAGCCTCATGGTAGTCACTGATCAGCTGAGGGTGGACCCATAAACAACGAAACAGCCAAGAATATGTTAAGTGGTCCACAAAGGCTGAGTAAAGACAAGTACCTCCTCAATGAAATCATTAGGGCTAGTAGATCCTGCCACTGAATTGCCAGGGTATACATCTCAAGCTCACAGGATAGCCTACAG
>JAUUDW010594451.1:0-11847 GCA_032361385.1 Panulirus guttatus | reverse complement strand
TATATATATATATATATAAGCCTGAATGATTTGCAGAGCTGTTTGGCTGGTATAAAGTTCGATCCCTTTGGTCAAGAGAAGCTTTACAGTTCCTAAAATTACTCTCTGTAATATCTTTTCATCCATCATAACTACAGACAGCAGCTCGCAGCCTCTGTGGAATCAATGGCCCAAGTCTAAAAGACTGAAAGTGGTCTTTAGCGTAGTCTAAGTGGAGTGAGTGGCAGCCAGGCGGCAGCTGCTGCTGCCGTGACCCCCTACTGTATCAGTTTAGCAGGGGTAACGCTGGTATAAGACAACAGTGACTATAAATGAACATGGAAGTCAAGGCGTGTGGGATGGATCAAATGGAGGACCCCCCGGTGAATGGCGAGCCCGTCCACCCACCCAGACAGACGGTGACTCTACCTTCACCATATTTGGTTCTGAATACCAGGGGTATAACTCAGGGGTTCCTGGAAGATGCTGGACGGCCAGGTACGGCAGTCGTCCACCGAAGCATCACTTTCCCTTTTCAGGAGGACGACGCCCACATGCCTCCTCCGCCGCCCACACGTCCAGCCTACATCCCATTCCCCACACATTACCCCCAACTCTCAACCTTACGACACCTCGTACAGAAAAATATTCATATGAACTATCCCATCATTTTCAGTCTCTTCATCCACTCACTACCTTGTTCATTTGAGTGTTCGTGCGTCTCTAAGCAGTTCTTTTTAAAACATATGTATCTATATAACTTTACCGTCACACTCTCCTGTGGTTAGTTACACAGGTCTAAGCTCATAAAATAAAGTTCGCTCGATATTCAAAAGAAGTCTGAAGAAAATTCGGAATAACATATGCTACGGAAAACCCCTAAGGTGGCACGCAAGGAGGTGTCACGAGAGTTATCATTCTACCAAGAGGAAGACAGAGGTATGAAGTCATTAACTATCGTTACTACTCCTAATATCCAATCTGTGTACCGGAGAGTTCTTGCTAAGCTGTCTTCACCGCCAGCTACTCTGGTATCTACTACACTCCTTAGAGCAGTGAATTATAGTGTTTTACTCTTTGATGTAATGTACTCTGGACCGAAAACGACGGGCTGTAAGTACGGCGCAGTCATATGAATCAAGACCAAACTGGCGCCTCTGTCGTCCAGTACGGAGGCTCGACCATCCTCCACATCTCAGCAACCACCATGTCTGTTGCTAGCTATATGTATTTTCATAAATTTTTCGGGGACTTTTATCACTCGAGATATCACACGAAATGTTTGTAAATTTGTGTTAATTTTTTTCTTTTTTTCAGTAGACACAAATACGTTATGGCCTTTCTTGTAGCTATCACCGTTATCACCGCCTACGTGGCTCTCTGGTACAAGGTCGTGGACGACGCACTTGAGGAGGAGAGGAAGGAGAACCTGCAGAGGGAGAAGTTGGCGAAGAAGGTGGAGATCCAGCTGGCGATGGAGGAGATGAAGCGGGAGGAGAAGAGGGAGAGGCTGGTGCAGATGCTGCTGAGGCTGGAAAAGAGGGAGGAGAGGAGAATGAAGGAGGAGGGCGAGAGGCAGGAGATTTATAAGGAGAGCCAGAGGCTCCAGGAGGAGGTGGAAAAAATGAGGTTGAAAGACTTGGACTTGCGGACTCCCGTGCTCCGAAAGAGACCACGTAGGGGTGGTGCACCGCCTCCCAGTGGTGCTTGAAAGCCTGACACATGACTACCCGGGGGCATGTTTTGTGCCGGGAACCTTCTTTCTCGTATTTCTTTGTCCCTGTATTTGTCTAGTAATCAGCAACAGTGAACTGCATCTTCACTACATCCATATTTTCACTGAAATGGTCTATGCCTATCATCCTCTTACTGGACAACGTAAGGGAGGACCTTCATTAGATAAGTGAAGGCCTTGTGCTGCACCCGTCCCAAGAGAGGGACGGGTGTAGTTCTATGTTCTGCCTCACTGTAGGTCCTCTGTACCTCCCGTGCCAACATGCACCTACAGCTACATATAAGAATGTAAAAAAAAAAAAAAAAAAAAAATGAATTCCTCCTATTGCTGGAATTTGATTTCATGTGTGTGTTTTCCGTAGAATTCTTCGTACATCCTCAATGTTAACCTACAACGCGAGTCTTTCACACGTTCAATAATGTTCCAGGACAGCTACAAGGATTTTTAACATGGTCTTCAGAGATAACAACAGCAAGGGTTAGAGGATTTTTCAGATAATAAATACTCTTCATTAACTATCATCTTCAATGTCTCTGACAAAATCTGTTCGAATTAGTAAATTCTGAATAATGTATACTTTCCGTAGCCAATCATGATGGCGTCATGAATGGCCATGGCGAACACCGATCTATTCACCAGCAACACGTAATTACATGGTCAACACCCGATTACCTGTCAGGCCTGCGGTGGTACAGAAGCAACACTCACTCCTCCACGGTACCCGCCCAGTGTTGGCAGGGTGAGGCAGGGGGAGGAGGGGAATTGTGGTGCTCCACCCCACCCACACCTCTCACTCCTGCAAGGCTAGGCCACTAGACCTCACACCTCCCCCTCCAGCGTTAGGGTAGACTATTACACTAAACCCCATACCATCCTCTCCAGCGATGGGGTTGGCTATGACACGAACACATGTCCCTCAGCCCCCCAAGATGTCATAACTCCAACGATACCCTATCAAGTCTCCGTCGTCTTTCCCTGTGACTTGACAGATGTGTGGGAGAGGACGCGGCACCTACCTGACGGGAGTGAGAGACCGGACGTGGCACCTACCTGGAAGTGAAGGATGATGGTCCAGATGAGGCCGAGTGTCAGCTTGGGGTTGCCATCGACGATGTCTTCACACCGGATGTTCACAAGCTTGATCTGAAACATTGCTAACATTAACCAACTTGAACTACAACAATACGCAGCTGAATCTGACATTACAAACATTAGTCAGGTTGATCTGCAACATCAACACTACGATCATTTGTCAGCTTAATCTGTAACATGACAAACATCAATAAGCTTAATCTACATCCAGCTTTATCTGCAGCAACAACACCTAATATGCTTCGTAATAAATAAACCCAACATGAACTTTATTTAATCATATTTGCAAGAGCAACGTTGCAAGCGGACAGCACCAAACACAGACTACATTAACTACAGGACGAGAGAGAGAGATATAAGGTGTATTGTATCTCCTACAACAGGACCAGACTATCTCCAACAACAACGAGAGATCCATATCACCTCTCAAAGCAAGTTAATCATATCCTCTACAACAAAATGAACGTATCTACTTCTCTCCAACCACAGCGACTGGGTATCGTACATAACCTCACCATTGCCATGTTAACAGTAATGATAAAAAACTGGGCCAGTTGACCTGAAAGAGCATGGCTAAGTTGTCTACAACAGTACCAACAAGTCCACACTACCCACAACAAGAACACAGCTGCAGTATCTATAACAACACTACATTAGTTACCAGAGCGACGTGCACGACGGGCACAGCCTCAGGGGACTCATCGTTATGCATGAGACTACACATTCTGCATCGGACTAGCATGACAATACCATGCACACAGTGTCATTCTAGTATCAGCTCTAAAACCAGCTGTACTGTAAAAACCTAAACCTTGGTATCCACACACACACACACACACACACACATTGTAAGGAAATACTTTTATGGTATAAGAGTGGTGAATGAATGGAACAGACTGACTGAGGGCGTGGTTAATGTAGACAGCATACATAAATTCGATTGTATGATATCAGAGAATGTTTGAAAGATGGGGCCGCACGGGTGTAAAACTTGTTCCCCGTAAAGGACAAAGAGGTAACTACAAATAGGTTAATTACAAAGAAGATAATTATAAACGGATTATTCTAATTAGGATAATTACAATGGCTGTTGTTTTGTATGGATTTAAGAAGGAAGACGCGGGGCAACACCAGTGTAAAACTCTCCTCCCGTAAACACACAAATAGCAATCACTCATATATATACTAAAGATGTAGAGAAATGTATAGTGATTTCACCATTCTAACTAGCCTATACTGTATCGTTACAATGAAAGACATCATTGTACGCAAAATGTACAGCTTCACGTAAAACCAGGCTCTGTTGCTCATATCTGAGGCTACGTCAAGTACCAAGACTATTGTGCCTCAATCGTACCCAGCAGCGGGACTGATAAGTAAAAAGTCTACATAACAGAAGGCCGATCTCATACCCTACGATACCTGCACTATGCAATGCGCTCGATCTCTTAAAAGAAGCTGATCAAAATAATCTACAGGAATTTTTCCCGTAAAATTACCTTACAATACTACAGTAAGATGAAGGACTGAGATTATGGAGTAGACGTTCCATTCGTTACCACAGTCTATCAATCGAGTCTAAAGCGCCACCAGACAGCGGAGAGGGAAAGCCGTAGACGTTTACCCGAGCCAGCCAACCAACCGTCCACAACACACTGTGTACAACTCTACGGGGAATGTGTACCATCTTCTATACAGGTCAGCAGATCAAAATGCTCCTCCTCTTCGAAAGGGTGCGATTATGTCATTTACTTTTGGAATAGAATCAGAGTCCAAGCTCTCTCTTCTGAGAAGGTTTAGCGTCACTGACCAAGGAATTTTGTACTAATGAAGACCAAATTCCGGGAGTCTGGTCCTGAAGTGGAACGCAAGGGTAAACCGTCCACTGCATGAGGTGCATAATAAACTCGCCGGTGATACCGAACACAAATGAAAATGCTCATAAAGTCCAATCGTGTAGTGTGGAATTCAGTAGCCATATGCATTAAGTGACTCACCAGGGATGCTTATCTTTAGGGTGGTTGGTGGCTCAATGTACAATTATTCATACAACCTTCCTACTTCCTCATTCGCGTGTACCATCTTAGTGTCCCTTAATGGGCTAATGGTACCTGCGGTTTTCAATTTCAATTCTGCACAAAAAAGAAAACTATCTCATTAATGGCGCTTGGTACATTTTTTTCCCCGAGCTTCTAGTAATAATTTGGCCTATTGGTGATCTTTTTCATAGGGGATTTTGACTTTTTTTCACAAGTGAGCTTTTTTTTTCTTGGAAAGTGACTATCGCTCCGGCTTGACTTGGAACCTGTTGTATTTCTTTCCTCACTGGGACGTGTCCACTGCACGCTTCAAGTGCTTTTGCGGAGAACCTATCAAGATGTTTCGCTGTTGTTCTGCCCCCAAAGAGGGATTCCCAGTGTAATGGAGATGGTTTAATATTTACCTCTTCTCATCGTATGCTTTCTCTGTAGAAATGAATTACCAATTGCAGTCCCGCCATGACGCATGATGGTCTGTACCTGACTTGGCGTCCAGGTTCGTTGGTACTCGGATCAAGCTGTGATGCCAGCTACGGTGTTGGGGATTCAGATATAGTGCATCATCTCTTCCGGTTAGCTCTGTTCCCCGAGAGTGAACGGCAAACCTGTCACCGTCTCAGAAGTCCCTTATTATGTTACCTGTTCACCTGTGTTGTTCTTAAGGACGTCCTCTTCTGATGTTGCTATCCCGCTTTCATTTCGTGTGATGATGTTATCCAAAAGACCAATTTTCCTCCAGCTTTCTATTCCTCTCTTCAGATTCTTTTTTCTGGTATCCACATCAGTGTCGCATTTGTTACAATAAAATTTATCCAGTTGTTCAAGAGATGATAGACCTCCCTCTATGATTTCAGTATTCGAGAAAACATAAGAAGGCTGTGTAAGGAAGGTGGCAAACACAGACTCTGCTAATCGTCAATTCACAAACGCTTAAAGAATATCTGTGGGATGCTGTGGCCCTTTGGGTGCTGCATGACCCACCCAATGGCTGAGTCACACAAGCAGCCAACAACAAGGAACAGACCTAAGTAATATCTGTGAAGGAGAGAGACAGTAAAAACAACTCGACGAAGAAGTAAAGCCAAAAGATGAGATATGGGAAAACGAGACATGATCAAGCGACCAGCTTTTGAATGAACACTGTCGTGTAACTATGTATGACCTGGCACATTTCAAAAGACAGGTTTTTCGCTTCCTCCAAAATTCGTAAATACTTTCCCTAGTCTTTTCTTTTTACCTTTCATATTTCTCTCTATATTTCAATTAAGGCCTGGCCACGACGTGGACTTTTGTCCGTGACTGGAGCCTTCAACATAAAAAAAAAAAGAATGTGAAAACAGATTGTGTTGCCAGTACTCTAACAAAATAATGGATGAACCATTCGTGCAGCGTGAGTAACTGCTCTGAGTGAAAATTCATTCAAGACATGAAGACAATCCTCAGGCTTCTAGGGCCGACTTGACTACTTACAATATTCACTTCATTACTTGGAAGCCTCACTTCCTCTGCGCTGTTTACATGTTTGGCAGCAATGCTTCTAGACTTATTTCCGTTTTCTATACGTTTCCTGGACTGAAGGAGGGGAGGCTAAAGAAACTTCATTTTCCTGCCCATCGCTGTGCTCACAGATGGCGCTCTCACTCTGCTTTTCACCCAAACAACATAGTTCCTTTGAGATTTCCTTCGGATGTACTTGTGAAAATTGATGGTGTTCACAAACCTTTGTATCGAATCACTGTTGTACCATCAATACAATGGGTCATGTTTTGGGGCAATGGGTAATCTTTCCTTCATATCAACATGTATGTAAAGCTTGATATCTTCACTTACTTGATATGTACAGTATGCCTTCTTGAGGATACTGAAAAGCTTTGCGGCATTTGGAACGCGAATCCGTTATCTTCAGGTATTTGGACGGTGTAAGGAAAGCGTTCTCTTGCTAGGAGAGAACACTTTCAAAGTGTACCTGGAAAGCGATGCGGTGGGCAACAATGTACGTGATAACATGGTGTGTTTCTCTCTCATGAAATTGCAGCCAAGCTGGCCCACGTCCACTTTCGTTTGCAAGTACTGAATCAGAGGCCAGCGCGTTTAGCCGTTCATTCATATTGGAAACCTTTGCCTTGATGGCCACCAAGTTGTACCAAGTGGGGCAGTGGATAATCCAGGCTCGTTGCGGAAAATGGCGGCGGCTGGTACGAGGGTGGGTGAGTGGGAGTTGGGAAGAGAAGGCATGAGTTGAGGAGGATGGGCGGGGGAGGACTCAAGGCAGTGTGGGCGTGGCTGGCTCCCAGGCTCAATCCTACAGGACTATAATTACATTACATACAACTTCTACAGTTTAGATCTGGTACATGAAGCCTTATATATCTTCTGTCTTTCCCTCAGTCACTTTTCCAATTTACTAATTTACTTAGCCAGTGGGAAATAAGAACACGCCACTGGCACACAAACACCATAAGAGTAAGAAAGCCTTAAAACCATGAAAAAGACGGACATAAGAACACCCGAGAACACTGAAGAACGCCTTACACTTTTAGTATAATGTGTTCACTTCAAATAGGACCTCGTAACATTATGATGTGTTCACTCCAAATGGGACCTCGTACACTATGTTATCCCTCAAAATGGAACCTCAGAGCAATATGCCATGTTTCTCCAAATGGCGCCTCGTTACATTGTGAACAGACAAACGGGACTCAGAGGGACCGGCCTTCATTTGAAAGAACCTGATGCTATAAAAATCATCAAGGCTGTTGGGTTTGACGGCAGTGTGAAGCTCTTATGACACGAACATGACCAATTATCTAACATATCCTAAGGACACACAGAACTAATGGTGCCTCTCAAAAAGGATCTAATGATACACAAACCTAACGGGATTAAGAAGATTAAAGGCACAGATAGGAGAGCGCTTGGCCATGGAAGGAATAAGTAGGGGTACTAACCTTGCGGTACCTCAGGAAGTCGAGGGTGAGCTGCACATTCTGGAGCATGTGGAAGCGGAGGCGGCCACGCTCCCGGGGCAGATGCTCGCCCGACAACACCTCCAGCAGGGAGATGAGGTTGTGGCCGTCCCGCAGGTCCTCGAACAGGTCCCGCACTTGTTTTCCAGCCTGCAGGAGCCACACCAAACAAGAGGTTAGTAGTCATAAGAACTGGGAAGTACATTAGCTACATCGTACATGTGATGACAAAGTGCACAATACAAGCCAATGAGAATGATGCCGAAGCTTCACATTCTGTGACAAAAAAAAAAGAACTAACAATGCATACACAAAAAAGGCACGTACATATTACATATATACATAACATGTTTACAAAAAATATCGTAGTTCTAATAAAAGTGCTACTGCACACGACATTAAAAGCGTCACTACAATAGCATGTACCTGGACGTATGAAAAGAAAAATGTCAAAATATCAACATACTTATGAAGTCAAACATCTGTACTGACTGCATATCCAGTCATACAAATATTCAGTGCAGTGGATTGTTTATAGTGCAAGAAAGGAATAACATATGGCAAAACATGCATGACACAGACAGGAGTAATGAAAGCAATACGACCAATTCTGTGATCATCTGGTCGTAATAAACCTGCATTTGTAGACCTCTAATCCCACCATTATATACGGCCTGCTTCCACACCATATAACTAAGTAACTTGTGGTCCTACATTTGAACAGCCCGCTTATACATCCTACTTAGTCTACCTTTTCTGTCACCCTCTGTAGGTATGTATGAACGACTATTACCCACAGAGCCCTATTACCATCATAAAAAACTATCATAATCCACAAACAGTCGTGAGATCTATCGTCACATTTCAATCAACTTGTCAGTATGTACGACTCACACCTATCATATACATTCCTATCATTCCTCATACCTCCATATTACTGACAATGATTATCTACATTCCTATCATCCTATGTGGAGCCGTGGGAGTGACAGCAGTTACTCAATATAGCAGCACCATGATCATGTGGCCAGACCCCGCCCATGCTGGCCGCTGCCCACTAACCACAGTAATGCACACTGTCCTCACACCAAGGCCATGTACACCCACCCATGACGGCGTGTACAGTGGAACGGCGCGCCGCTGCTACAGCGTTACAGGTGCAAACACCGTACCTACGGTGTCTTCCCTACCACCACACTCCCTCACTTACTCCATCCCATCACCCTCCCTGCCTCTCTCCACTACAGCCTACTTCAGTTGTGCTGAGCAATCACGAGCATAAGTATGATTAAAGAAGACCTATTTCCATCAGCTAATCAGTTCTAATTCCAAATATTGAATAACAATGAATCATTTAACTAAATGAAGCTTATCAAAAAGATAATCTTTTATGGTTAATGGCTGCTAACTAAATAGCCAATCGATAATATTGCCTACACCTCTCACACACACGATGGAACACCCCAACGTTCCAAATGTCTGCTGATGGATACCTGACCCTTGCACCTAATGCCCTCGTGTCAGTGGCAGTCCTACAGTTTAACCATTACCGCCGTAACAACAGCCCCTACGTAAATAAGAGCGTCAACTTAAAGGGAATGGAAGCTTGAGCGAGATTACAAGAGACAGTCGCAGCTGGTTGCTGAAGACGCCCCTAGCGGCGGCTGGCGCACCGTGCGGCGCCTCACACCCACAGCCATTACCTTCCTCTCTCCGTCACGTCACTTAAAATCTAACTTGTGAGGTGAGGATCCCCCGACTTTCTAAGCATTAATAACTATTTTGGGTTCATTTGGATCAATAAAATCGCACAATATATGCTAGAAGAAAACTAACGTATTTCAAGAAATCAATGATAAACGATCAGTCTTACAAAGGAGCCAGCATTATGGTGGTCTACATAATGGTGACGTCACAAAGGCTCTTTACAAGAACGTTCTCCGTAATGAGGCAGTGACGTCACCTTACCTCTTACGAGAACGTCATGACGGAGAGAGGGAGTTCAGGGGTGGCTCCTCCTCTGGGCCCTACACTACTCAATCAGAAAACGAAATAAACGGAAAGTACAATAACATCTTTTGAATTATCATTAAAATTATTATCAATTACCATTCCCAATATCATTATCATTATTATTATCATTATTATTATCATCATTTATTTATTATCATTATGGGCGTCAAAACGAGCTGCGACTGTTGCATGTGATTATAAATATTTCTTCTCTTACCCTTCGCTGGAGAGTCGCAAGTCGAGGTGAGCGGAGAGAGAGAGAGAGAGAGGAACAGGAGCCACGGAAGAGGGGAAGGAGGTAAAGGGAAGGGGTAAAAGGTGTGAAAATAAGGGAGAGAATTAAGGTAACAGGGAGGGAGTGGGAAAACAAGAGTATTAGTTACAACTGATCAGATAGAAACAGAAAACGGTAAAAAGGGGGAGTTATTCGTGATTTCGGACTGACGTCACTGCCATCCACTTGGGGGGAAAATATGGCCGTCTGCATCCCTACCTTGCCTTACCTACACACCTTCTGTACCTTCACGATCCTTCATCAATGTTTTGTCAAAGGATTGAATATATAAGGAGGCGAGACGCAGTGATCAAGGCCTGAGACGGGGAAGCAGGCATCTTAGTCAGACTCAAGTGGCGGGATTTCCTCTGATGTACTATGCTCTTGATGACTACTCATGACTAACCTCACTTAATAGATAAGATTGATTATAGGAATCACCCCGGATAACAGATGGTTTATGATAAGACAAGTTAATTCGCCGGACATGAACCAGTCCACAAGCACCAGACGTCAGGCCACCTTCATCGTCTCTGTCCTCCACCGACTCCCGGCACCTCACATCCTACACAATAGTACAAATAAGCCTTTCTTTTTTCCAGCACGACTAACGATCAGTACTGAAGGTTAGAAGCTTCTCTGACGTCCTCCAACTCCACAACGAATGATGCAATGCGCTTATGGGAAGCTCAACATAGAAGCCTCATAAAATTAAAGTACAGCAAAACAGACGGTTTCACTGTGTTCACGGAACTGAATAACTAACGCATATTATCAAGTCCATGATGTATCAGGTTTTTGATATGTATAATTTCAGTATCATCAACCCTGGATTACTTCCGCCTTAATCTTAAAAGTTTTTTTTATAGATATAAATCTCTGTTTACGTAAACCTTATCAGTACAGCTGACAAGGATAACTAGAAGGAATTCTAAGACACAATACGCTGCTAGGAGGTCCAGCCTGGACTCTGTTAAGTCACCTGTCCAGCACGACGGTAAAACCC
Organism: Panulirus guttatus; assembly: GCA_032361385.1. Taxonomy (NCBI): domain Eukaryota; kingdom Metazoa; phylum Arthropoda; class Malacostraca; order Decapoda; family Palinuridae; genus Panulirus; species Panulirus guttatus. The sequence continues at coordinate 743 of JAUUDW010594451.1, read as the reverse complement.
TGAAACACGACAGTAGGATCCTTGAGCACGACGGAACGACTCTTAGGTAGGAGGCCAGTCTAGTTAAAGTCCATGCCATCATACTTAAGGGGTCGTAATGTCGTTCTCAAGAGTCGTACTGGAAGGGTTAACCAACGTGTTCCTTCCCTCTGGGTCCACGACAGGCACGCACACACCAACGCACCTGGACAACGGCCTGAAGACTAGCGGTACTGTTCCTACCCGTGAGGACTTGCTTATAGACAACACAGGTTGCAGTTCTTCGGTCCGAGGCCGGTACACAGCGGGTACTGGGGCCAAGAACCTCCCGGAGGACGAGGCAAACATAAAATGCAAATACTTGGGAGCAGACATCTCTGGACGAGAATGCGAGTCACCAGGCGACAGAGAGTATCAATGACGCATTGGTCGCTCCGTCTCGCTGGGTAGTAGGTGGGACAGACCCGACTCGAGAATCACTGAACCGTCCCTTCAGAGAGCGAGTCTGACGGGTTTCCGGGGAGCAGCATGGCTATGTGACCCCGGTGTCCGAAATCACGAATAATTTGACACATCAGCTGCCTGACGTATACTAATGACTGAGACATTTGCAGGCACTACTGTGCTGATGGGGAGGATCGTACACTATTTTCTAACACTTAAAACTACTTTTAAACATTTAGTAGTAAGACCGATGCACAGAGAATTTTTCACACTGCATGTAACACATCAACATCAAACAATTACATAGCATAACTGTTAAA
>JAUUDW010594340.1:0-11847 GCA_032361385.1 Panulirus guttatus | reverse complement strand
TTCAGATAGGTACAGCCCCGAGGGTGCGATAAACACCGCCCCCAGGATTCGAACCTTGCTGCCCCGTGCGTGACTCACCATCAGTAACGCTGACCGTCATCCCATGGAGGCTTTAGTCCTGGACACCTGTGATACCGCCTATTTTTCCCAGAACATAACATTACTGATAACAGTAATGTAGGAGGAGAACACACCGGACCAGTGGCATCAGACCTACGGCATGTTCTGCTGTCTCTACCGTCCTTGACGCCACGGGCCATATTCACTTCCTCCTGACGTTATGAGTCTCAGTTAAGATTTATCAAATTTTCCCTTCGTCTTAACTATGTCTCTCTTTAAGATGAGAACGACCACTTTTTTATCGAATTAAATGGCATTGAATAAGATGACTTACACTGAAAGAATAGAAAAATGAAGGGAAAATGTGCCCGGTGGGTCGTGCAACACTATCCTTGGTGTTAACTTTTGACCCAGTCTGGTCAACAGCAGGTCGACAGCTTCCTACCGCTTGATAAGTCTTTATAATGGAAGCGACAGCGTCAGGGCAATGCTGCAATATCAGAGGTTCTTTGTCACACTTGAAGTGGTAAAACGAGTGCCACACTACAATATTAAATAATTGATTTTGGTCATGATGGTGATGATTGCTGCCCTCTTATGTTCACACCGTCATGGGAACCTGATTCCTCAAATCTGCCTGAACTGTTAAAGAGGTGTGTGTTACGTACGCTGCAGTGTTAGGTCAGAGAATGTCTGGGGTTGAGAGCCAGGCTAGAAATACCTTTACTTGCCGAGTCTGAATCTCAGTTAATCAGGCGAAGTATAAGTATAGCTGTGACAAAAAATATCTCTATTAGTCTGCCAGACTACAAAGCGTTCTGTAATACACCACATTGCATTTCAAACCTTCAGAGATTGATGAAATAAAGTGGCAAAGGATTATGTCCGCCAAACCCTGCAGGGTTCTCTTTGTTCTGAGGTCACAATCTCTCTCTCTCTCTCTCTCTCTCTCTCTCTCTCTCTTTCATTACAAGTGGGCAATACAAGTGTTTCAGTAACTCTACACATCGTTATAGGTACACCTACTGAACACATTCTGCCTCACTTTACCTCCTCTAATTAAAGCTGGCTTTCATCCTAGAGTACTGTCTTTGCACTTTTGGAAATTTGCTGAAATATACTAAATGGACTGAAATAATTACTGGACATAGCAATCCATTAAATCATTTTCAGTTATGATATGAATTATGGTTCATCAAAAGAAATGAGTTGGCATTGTTAATGAAACTCTGTCTGTCTGTCTGTCTGCCTGTTTTGTTCAGTCTCTCTTTGTCTTTCTACATTTCTCATTTTAAAAACTTGTTATAGAAAAAATTCTTTGAAGCAGTTTTACCAGGTCCCATCTCACATACGCGCAAACACTGAACATAATAATGAAACCTTAATACTGCGTGCAGATATAGGGCAACAGATATTCTTTCCCTGCTTACCATACAATTAAAGTTCAATAATTCTAAAAGTATTATGATAAACTTTTCATACCTCTAAATATTTCAATGAAGTTCGAGCAGGAAATTTTGGATATGCGAATAAGACTTTGTTGAGAACGTCTGGGTCAACCTACGTTAAGTGTGTTTCACAGCACACGAGGCTGGGGAACTGTATACATAGCGGGTTACGTGAGCTGACCTACAGGGGTGAAAGTCTCTCGTCAGCAGCTGTTGTAGTGTCTGCAGGTAATACGCACGCGTCATAACTCTACCTAATGGTACTAATATACACATTACCATAGGCATATAAAAGATTGGTAGTGTAGGTATCAATAGACATAGAGGGATTATCTCAGCATGAGAATACCAGTCATGTAAAGCATAAGAACTTAACCGCCAGTTAGGACGTTGCCGTCATGCCATATGGAAGTTGGGACAGTTGTGACGTGACCTGGGAGCGTGGAGGATGAGGACCTCATGAGAAAGTGTGACATCTATAAAATTATAAAACTGATCAACAAAGATTTTGTCCCATGGCAAAGAAATATCTGTTTCTTATGTGTCTTTGCACCCTGAATCCAAATATGTTTTCAGAATTTCTCTATCGCCCATAGTTTTTTTGTTCCAGCATACTTGCACATCATTATGTACAGTATATATGTACTAGTGCTCTACGGAGCATTTGAAACAAAAAGTTTAACAAACACAGCCATTTTCATTGTTTGTGAAGTGCCACAGCTTCTTTTTGAAAGCACAAGCCTACATACACGGCTGGAAAAGCTGGGACATTCGAATAGTGCCCACTCATGAGTAGCAGTTTCCCGCCAGTTGCAGGCTGGAACTCAATGTGTAAACAGTGTCTTATCCACTCTGTTGAAAGATTGTGCATTTTTGTTTTCTAGTGATGTGCTGATACCGCATCCACCATTATAATGCCGAGAAAGTATGTAAATACTACGAATTCTTTGTGCTAATATGCGCTGAATTGACATCCATATCGCAAAAACGTTCTTTCACACCCCTCATTAAGAAATGCTATGAACTTTACTTTGGTTGTAAAGTGGGTGACCAGGATAAAAGTTGGACCCCCATATTTATTGTGTCACATTTGTCAGGCATCTCACAGCATGGGCAAAAGGTTCATGCCGTATGCCTTTTGCTACTCCTATGATCTGGAGTGAACCCAAATATCACGCTTCGAATTGTTACTTCTGCTCGACAAGTATAGATGGAATACCGTCAAAATCCAACCATACACTTAAATATCCTAATTCACCATCTGCTATGAGGCTAGTACCCCACAGTCAGGAATTACCTATGTCAAAGTCTCCAAGAAACTGAATGATGATGAGTCTGGTGATGAGAAAGTAGACCAAGTAGTGGACAATATTGATCCAACATTTGAGTAACCTGTTCTTCAAGTGAACTGCAGTTGCAGAGTCAGGGATATCTTAATGATATCGTCCGCGATTTAAATTTGTCGAAAAAGCAAGTCGTACTTTTGGGTTCCAAGTTAAAGGACTGGAATCTTCTCCAGAATGAAACTAAAGTTTGTTTTTATCGTGATCGCCACGTCATTTTCAAAGAATTTTTCTCCCTTGAAGATGGTCTGGTATTTTGCTGTGATGTTCTTTCTGTTATAGAGGCACTTGGCCACGAATATAATAGAGATGAGTGGCGCTTGCTTATTAACTCATCAAAAGTAAGCTTGAAAGCGGTTCTACTCCACTACGGAAATAGTTCCCCTCCGTTCCACTGGCTCACGCAGCTAACATGAAGGAATCGTATGATAACATGAAGTTTCTTTTGGAAAAATTAAGTATAGGGACTTTAAGTGGAATGTAAGTGGTGACCTAAAGGTTGTGGCACTTTTACTCGAAATGCGACTTGGTTACACGAAGTTCTGTTGTTTCCTCTGTGAGTGGGACAACCGGGACAAGAAAAATCATTATGCAAATAAAATGTGGCCAAAACGAATATCGCTAACTGCATGGAAGAAGAATGTCATCAATCCTCCTATTGTTGATCCTGAGAAAATTCACCTACCTCCTTTGCACATTAAACTGGGATTTATGAAGACCTTCGCCAAAGGGATGGATAAAACTGGCTATGGATTCACATATTTGAGGAATAAATTCCCCAGAATCAGTGATGCAAAAATCAAGGAGGGAATCTTTGTAGGACCACAGATCAGGAATTGCTTTGAGATGAAACGTTCGATGAAGAGCTGAGTGAAGTTGAAAAAACTGCATGGCTGCCATTTAAGAGAGCTTTCAAAGTTTTTTGGGGGGAATCACAGATCGGAAAACTACTGTGATGTTGTAAAAAATCTATTGACTTCACATAAAGCTATGGGGTGTAATATGAGTCTAAAAATCCACTTTGTGGAGTCGCACTTACACTTTTTCTTGGTAAATCATGGGGCATTCAGTGATGATCACGGCGAAAGATTTCACCAGGACATTTTGAACATGGAAATGCGGTACCAAGGAAAGTGTAGCCCCTCTCTGTTGGCAGATTACTGCTGGACATTAAGGAGGGATGGTCCTGAGGCCAAATATAGCCGAAAATCGTACACTTCTACATTCTAGAGGTAAGTTTTTTTAAGTGTAATACCAGCCTTATTTATGAATGAGTTATACACACTTATTGTAAGATTTAATTGCTCTGTCACTTAAAAACCATACCTGATAGAAAATTCTAAAAACAGATTCGAATTCAGTGTTAAAAGTGCTATTTGATCCGCCTATTTTATTTTGTGGGACAAAACAAGTTAGAATTTTTTTGACCAGTGTTGTCTTTAAGAAATATGTTCATTTGGAGTCTCAGCGACCTCCGCGGTGTAACGGTTAGTGTTGCTGACTTTAACGAATTCATGGGCCGCCGGGGATCGAGCGCTTAGGTTCGAATCCTGGTTGTAACAGTCAGTCCACACTCAAATCAGCTGCATGTGCCGTCTAAGCTAACATAAAAAAGTGCATTCATATGTACTTAACTGAGGATCTACGAACTTTTATTAAGAAGTCAAATAATTTCCTGGTCTCCTCTCCATAGTAATTTATGTACTTCATTAATCGTTTGAAAAACTATATTATTCATATGTATTCTTCTTCTATAGCTCATTTCTTGATACAACATAATTCGTAGAATGTGTTTCGTGATTCGTTGATGAATCATATCTTCTAAATATATTTTACTATACATACTCATCATTTATCAGTCTTAAATAAACCCTCACTTACCTTTCATTTTACGTCCCGCACGTGCATGTCATATACTGTACACAACATATGAATGACGTACTTTCCATATATCTCATCAAATCATTTTTCCACATTTCTTGTTCTAAAAAAGAACAATATCCGGTACATAAGATGCACGTATCATATTCACCACACACTATTTATAAGTCGTAACTTAGATATATCCCTGGAGTAGATTATCCTCCCATGGCTCGTGATAAGTGGCTACAGTTACTACCTCTATATCCCGGGCGGGGAGGTTATGAATAACAGAGCCTGCCATTCGGAGCTCTTAGGAACGTTATATACGACCCACCTTAAGCCATACCCTCCACTGAGGTAAAAAGAAATAATAATGATGCTGTAGATGACGCGAGAATTTTCGTATCATCGATAAAGCGGCGTTAAGAGCTGTAAATACGATAGTGTATAGGACCATTATCTTCCAATGAGTGAGGTTAATTGCGAGGCTGTGAGAAGGCCAGAAAAATAATCATACCAACAACTTATCAAAGAACAGTTGAAGTAACTGCATTCAGGGTGTTAACTTGTGTCATTATCAAGAACAATCATGGTCGCTCAACTTTAAGTCTTTTATAAGGCAATGTCGGTAAAAACGAACACCAAAAGATATTGTAACATTGATCAGTCAGGAACAAAATATATGTATGTGTCAGTTATTAAAAGGGACCTTGAGGACATTACCGCCGGCTCTCTGGGTGTTAGTACAGTAGCGTTAACAAGAAGTGAAGAGGTATAGATCCAGTTTTGGAAATCATCTGTGTGGCTATTGAGAGTATAGCTCGAGCGAAGATGGTATCGACCAGCCTTGATATTTGGGACTAAAGGGAAAATAGAAAATAATGGAGTCCTTTCGTCGTCGTTTTTTTCTATAGGAATAACGAGTATGAGAGTGGCAACAACTATAACTTTAGTCACTAAGGCAACCATATATTCAATAGAAATAACAGAGCAGAGGTCTAATTTAGTAAAAAGAAGATGAGGAGAGCAAGAAGACGAAGGAAAAGAAATGTATCACAAGGAATGGGTTAAAGAGTCAAGTAAAATTATTCTTATTAGTATGAGGCCAGACGCTACAATATATTTTAAGAGCAGTGGTTACGAAAGGCTTGAGGAAGTGGAGGAGAAGGAGGAGAAGGAGGAGGACGAGGAGGAGGAGAAGGAGGCAGCGAGCTTGCAGGTGAAACTTCAGCGCCGGCCTTGTAGAGGGGATGAGGAGTCGTGCTTCCCCCAAATGAGTTTTTGGTTCATGCCACAATCAGCAGCTAATTTATTGTGCACTCCTTGTTCGTCCTGTGTGCAGTTACACAAAGGGAATACAGAGGTCATAAACGATGTCTGCTGAACAGCGCTGCTTTACTATATGTGGATTAAATTGTTGTCATTCAGTCATATGTTCGGTGCGAAAATAATATACACTCTTATGCATTCAGGTACCTTACCATTAACAACCTGGTTCATTGCCACATGTTCCATGAGTTGCTTCGACCTATATTGCTAAAGAGCTCAATTTTCTCACAGACTAAGATACAGCGCTCTAATTCATATTCCATAACACTGTCCACACTCCACTTTTCATATGGCTAACATTTTCAAATGATCGAGAGCACAAATCGTACTTCTTAGCCTCGCTCTAGTCTGTTGGTGATATCTTTTTTGTTTACTGATTTTGTTACTTTCTCCATTTATATGTTTTTCTTGATGCATTTTCTCATGATGGAAAAAGGAACCACTTGTTCTTATTTGGACCATATTCTTACTTTAGATAGAAATGTTGATTCTTAATTATGATTTATGCAATTCTAATACACAACCGTATATCATAGTCCACAATATTCTTTCCAAAGTTTCTCTCTTTTTCTCCTAACCTGCTTTGATTGTCTGTTCTCTCTTTTATCGTGTGTATGCTGACTGGCTGGGGTGCTGCCATTATCATCGCCATAGTCCATCGTGAAGCTCCTTCGCTTTTTCACATCGTTTATTGAACCGCTCGCTCTTCCCTCTTTCTCAACCTTTCCTAATGGTACCCATGTTCTTGCTGCATTCTTGCAAATTTCACAGAACCTTCCATCACCACGGCCTAGTATGCTAAACACCATATCCTAGTTTATGTTACATTATATGGTGTTGTTCTGTGCAGTTTCATCCCTGCTCTTTTTACATCCTTATTTATCACATTATCAGATTGAAGCATTGCATGATCACTTTCTCCTGTTTACGATGATGGTATATTAGTCTCGTTCATTCCAGTTTGTTCGTTTTCTTACCGGTATAGGAAATATTCCCGTGCACAACTTTTAGAACTCTTGTATTCATGATTCTCCGTATCCACGAGAATTCAAATTCTCCCTAGTTTATCCAATCATACCTAGAATCTCTCATTATTAGTACTTCATCCTCTTTGAGAGGTGCTTGTTTTACATCTTCATGTATTATCCTGATTGTGCCCCTCACTGTTGTCACTGTAAATTTGCTTTGGTTCGTTAAAATCCTTTGGAGGATTTCGTATCATCAACACAACCATGCATTTCTTTCTTACAGTTATAACCATCGCTATGTATCATTTGAACGGACCGTCTTCCAGTGTTTCTTGAAGCTTGAGACTGTCTTTTGTTAAGAGGGCCAATCCTCCTTCCCACTGTATCCTCTTCCCCACCTCCCATTCTTCCATATATCCCTCTGACCACAAGAGGTGAGATCATCTCTTCAATAGGCTTTGACCCCACAGCTCCAACAGTATTGGGTGCATTTTCCCTCACACGATCCTTGAACTCAAGCTCTCCACCACTTACTTGTATGCATTACTTTCACTCTGGCATTCCAGTCACTTAACATTCCTGACCTATCTGCGGTAGTTGCAGGACTGCTTCGTTCTCTTGCCACAAGTGGTGTCTCCCGTTCGTTTGTTTTTTCTCTTAACTTTATTTTTCTGCTTTTTCCTTCACTTCCTCTGGTCTATCACGTCTGATGAATACCCTGCTGAATTACAACTCGTTTTTAAGTTTCTTGGCATGCCTGAGTAGTTCCTAGTTAGATGATTCTAGATCGATTTTAACCATAAATGGTCGATCCATTCTGGCTTGATTATATCCATGAATTCTTCTTTCTTTCATAACGAACCCCTGTCTTATCAATGAAACTAGATTCAGAACGTGGGTTTTGTCTTCGATAGTAAACACAGATTCAAAATAGTATTATGATATTTTTGCCAGTGCTTCATTGTCTTGAACCTACTCATCATGTTCCGTAATTGATGGACCTATTGACTGGGTAATGACTCTTGCTTCTAGCATTACTGTAAAACTCCAAAGGGGTGTTATCTCTATTTGCAGCAATATACGCTTCATACTGAGGTTCGCTTTCTCGTATGTCTCATACTTTCGCAACGCAATTTACTTAATTCATGTTGGCAATGGGATTCTCTGAGTTTCTCACGAGTTCCTTCTTAGACAACTGGCGCTTTTTTATATCACCGTTTCATTACATCGGCTTCGTTTAGAAGAATACCTGCTACTGCACACTGGCATGCACGTTCCCTCCACTGCTTTGAAAGTTTTACTGAAACTTTTCCAAGCTACATTCATGTCATTCTTAATTGATCATATAATCCCAGGTTTGCTTCTCAAGAACAATGGCAAGATCATTAAAATTTGCACGTTAAAAATTAGGCATTTTTTCGCTATTGTCATGTTGACTAACATTACATGCAGAGGTGAAAGCGGCCTCAAAAGTAATTTGTCGGTTGTCACTTGTACCAAACTTTTCTGTAAACTTCAACATCACTAACGAGATCTTCATTTGCATTCAAAACTAAACGTAACATATTCTCGTCGCGAGTGCTTCTCGACTAATTGGATTAGGGCGCTATCAAGCAAATTTGGGTAGAGTCCGCGCCCGGAGTTACTGGAAAGGGATGCTCCCCATTTAGAAGCTGGTATGTTAAAATCTACGATGAGAGAATCTTGTTCATTACAAATTTCTGCTGACTGATCATAAAATATTATGTCTACTTGCGGTGTCTGTGCAAGGGGCTATAAACTAGTCCTACTGTTATTTACGTTCATAGTTTACCGTAATTTCTGACATTTTCAGCGGCTACATTTCTTTTAGTAATGAATTTAGATGAGCTTTAACAAAGAGCAGGACACCACCGCCTACTTTGTGTCCCCTGTCCCTATCAAATGGAGTGTACCCTGGAATGAGTCTTCTGCGAGAAAATCTTTATTGCTGATATCCATCCAAGATTCGGAAATGGCAATCATATCATAATTTCCTTCTAACGCTGTTGTCACTAACTCTAAGATTCTATTTCGTGTACTCCGAGAGTTAACGAAGCTGAGACCAATTTGGAGAGGCATGTACATAGGGGGATGGGTCTGCTACTTACGGGATGCTTAGCGACAAGATGCTTATTCAGAGGGAAATCGTCTCGTAGTAGCGGAGTCGTCCACAGCGAGGGACAAAGACATAAAATCTTTGGCTTCACCTTTTCGAACAAGGTCTTGGCGGTGGAGCGCAATGTAGGCAGAGACCTAACTGATGAGTATTTGACTGGACGCGGGAGGTCAGGTGTTTGAGGAGGAGCACGGGAGATTGCAACCAATCACTTGAGTCTGGTGAAAGTGGTCGAACATAATGGGTAGCTGGGTTTGCCGTGGTCCTTTCTGAGGACGAGTGTGGGAGTGAGGTAAAGCAGGATTACTTGGTGCCCGTTAAAGGCCCATCGGTCGATGAGTATTACGGGCCACCCTCCGTTCGCACCGATTGGTCTCTTATGCCTTCTGGAGTCCACGAAGAACGGTGGTATCAGGGGTGCTGTCACTGAAAGTCTAAGAGTGTGGCGGTTGGCCCACGGAGCAAGTCTGTTCATCCTCAGCGATCTTGTTGCATTGGTTAGTGTAGGCTTTTGCCGATTATTCACTGATACTGGTGTGATGATTGGTCCAGACTGTTATTGACTTCAACTGAGTAATTACTGATACTACAGTGTGACACTCCAGTCCTTGTTGTAAAAGACTTTGCTTACTAGTCACTGGTGCTGGTGTGGGGTTTCATGACCTTTGATTAATGTAGGCTTTTCTTGATCAATCAGTGGCACTGGACTAGGATGGCCTTGTAGCTCCAGCTGATATAAACTTCTGGACGACTAATCAGTTACTGGAGTAGAAATTTATCTGTAGCTTCATTGTTATGGAAACTTGTTGATTATTTGCAGGCACCAGCGTAGAGCATCGCTATAGTCTTGATGTTTATATACTTCTATAAACTATTCAGTGTTACTAGTGTAGGGAACCCTGTAGTCGCAGAATGCTATAAGCTTCCTTTAGCTACTCACTGGTAATGAAACGGAGTAACCTGTCATCTCTGGCTGCACAGGCTTTTTTCATTATATTATTCATATGTTGGCCTTATGGCTTTGGTTCATGTCTGCCTTAGTTGAATATTCATTGCTACTTGCGTGAGAAAACTATAGTATACTCGCTCTTGTTACAAAATGGGAAGTGCAAGAAATGAGGCATGAGCAAAATATGAAGACTCTCTATGGAATGAATAAAAGACTAGATTTAGCCATATCAGAAATAAGTGAAGAATGAATAACTAAATAGTTCTCTGTTGAGAAAAGATTCTTCAATAGCCCGACAATAAAGTCAGCTAACATGGTAAAGGAGGCAACTAGATGGCAAGCTCCTGCAGGTGAGAGATGAGGAGGTAGGAGCACGGAAAAGATGTTTTGAGAAAAACAGCGGCGTTATGGAAAGGCAATCACTGGCTCGAATATGAGAGAGAGAGAGAGAGAGAGAGAGAGAGAGAGAGAGAGTTGTGGAAGAATGGTACATAGTTTAAAATATCAAGAAATCTGAAGGAAAAGGTATTAAAGCTAATTACAATGTGAGGAATTTGCATCCATGGTCTTGACCAAGATCTTTCTTTCTATCTTTTAACCCTTCCCCACAAACCTTCCCTCGTCAAGAAATTAATGAAATACAAACAGAACAGCTACATGAAGTAAATGTCTACGATACGTAACAGTTGAATGCGAGGATAACTAGAAAATAGGGCTAGAAACTGTGATAGCTGGAGAGAGAAAACTCCCTACAGAGGAGCCTAACAAGCCCAGAAGATAAATGTGGCGGTGCGTGGGTTGGGATTGATGTGTTTAGGTCTAGTCATGTGAGGGGAACTAACGAGGAGCAGAAGCAAAAGTAGAGGTGATGAGCTCGAGGGATGCGGGGTTGGTTGCCTGTAAGACACGATCCATGGGAATTCTCCCAAATGTTTGGCAAAAGGAATAAACATCAAGAAGACTTAGGAGGTGCATCTTGGCGTAATGCGTTAATGTTATCAAACCGAGATGAAATAAAAGACAGTGACTGAAAGATTTTTTTCAGTCGCCTTTCCTAATGTAAATAATCAAATGAAGGCGGAGGATACAGAAACACATATGTATATTCACTGGTGGTGAGTTTTTAATTGTAGCGCTCTGGAACCCAGAGTCTCTCTCTCTCTCTCTCTCTCTCTCTCTCTCTCTCTCTCTCATTTTAACCCAGGCAGAGTGAGATCGATGGCGTCGTTTCAAGGAGTAATTCACCCGCCAATCATCCAATTAGAAATAAAAAAAGAAAGAGTGGGAGGAGGGAGGAAACAGCTCCCTCGGGCTGGTGGAAGCGGCAGCTCCCTAATGGAGCTGGTAACGAGTGACGCGGAGTAGAAAGCGTCAGGCGACTGTTGTTCAGTGTGATCTTGCCTGCGTCTGGAGTCCACTTCATTACGTGAACCCTCGTCCCTTTGACAGACGGCCGGGAAGCAGGAAATCCCATTCATGTCTTATTTCATCTCTTGTTTTCTTGTGGGAGCTGAGGACGCTGACCACTACGACTCCATAGCCTAGTCTTAATGTACATGGCTACCACGAAAATGTTAGCGGTTCTAATCCTGCTGTCGTAGGAGCATTATGCAATATTATTATAATTATCATTATCATTATTATTATGCATGATCGCTGTTTCCCGCGTCAGAGAGGTAGCGCCAGGAAAAAGACGAAGAAAGACCCATCCCCCCACATACACACATATATACATACATGCACATATATG
>JAUUDW010594007.1:0-10340 GCA_032361385.1 Panulirus guttatus | reverse complement strand
GTCTACAGCTCTACCTGTGTCTTTCGCACATTTGGAGACCGTAGATATGAGATCCAATTCTAGATTATCAGTTTATATTATGAGGAGGAGAGGGCCAAGGATCGACCCCTGTGGCACACCACTCGTCACGTTCAGCCAGTCTGAGGCTTCGGGATTTAAAACTACACCGTGTTTTCTGTTGGCGAGCCAGTTTCTAATCCATGTACACAGTGTGTTCCCTACTCCAAGTGATTTTGATGTACACAGAAGTCTCTCGTATGGTGCCTTAACGAACGCTTTTCGAAAGTCAAGGTACATTACATCAGAAGGTACTTTTGCGTTCCAACTGCCCTACATAAAATTGAAAAATTCTAGGAAATTTTCAGACAATATCTTGTGTTGCGGGAGCCATACTGGTTGCCCGATATTAATTAGTAATCTTCCAGTAATGCCACAATTTCATCTTGATAACTTTTCCAACGTTTTACCTAGAACAGACGTGAGGATAACTGGGAAGTAATTCAAGACACATTTCTTACCTTGTCTTACATATTTTCAATCTTTATGTGCCTGACATTCTAATGGGAAACAGCAACTGTCATGGCATCTCCTTCAGGGATCTCGTTGCTCGGTTATCAGGGCCAGTCGATTTGTTCGGGTTAAACTGGTCAAAATATCTCAGTATTTCATGGCTCTTAATTTCAGTTACTTTTAAATCTTTTTTTTTCATGAGAACCTTGCAAATCTTATGCGGCTGAGGTCAGCACGATACTTCTCCGATCGTATGTATAGAGTTGAAGGATGTGTTCAACATGAAGTCCATTTCCTTGTCGTCATCAATGACTTTTCTGCTGTCAGTTACCAGTAGTCCTGTTGTATCAGTGACGTTCCTTGTCTTCTGTATCTGAAGAATTTGCTGGGATTTGCTCGATGTTCATGGAAGTTTTTTCTTCATTTTCGCGTGTACTTTGTCTCACAGCAAAGAGAAAGTGTGTGTGTGTGTGTGTGTGTGTGTGTGTGAGAGAGAGAGAGAGAGAGAGAGAGAGTACGTAACGGCAGTGTAGCGTGTGGGTGTGTGTTAGGGTGGCAAGCGACCCTTGGCGACGGCGGAACACAACTGTGATGCCTTTCCATCCTCCGTCCCCGGGCGTCTCCCCTCTACAACCGCCCAAGCGAATCTGGTCCACTCACCCTCAGTCAACTGCTCACCACCACCATCTCTGCCTCTTACGATGACCCACCTCGAGACTAACCTTGAAAAGTTTCTCAGGACCCGACAGGAATCTCTCAAGGATATCCTTGATGTCCTTATCAATAAACACAAAATCTTTGACAGAGATGAGGATATGAAGAGCAGAGCTAAGCGTTAGGTCTGAGTTCTCACACAAAGGTTCGGTACACATACAGGATTCACGTGAACATCCTCATTATAAAGGAAGAAGGGAAAGAAAAAGCCATCGCTGAAATTCTGGAGTGTGATCAGAAGCAATGGCTGGTAAATATGCACAATGGCAACCCCACATGCACGACTGATCACCTAGAACGACAGAAATCCTAAAATAATGTCAGGTAACGTGGACGAAATAAAGTAGGAAATATGCTTGAGGAAAAGGTATGCATGGCATCTTCGAACAGTTCTGCAAGATTCACACCTCTCCAGAGTGAGGAAATATCAAGTAGTGTGGAAATGTTGCTGAAAAGCTCGTCGATTTTTCTCCTTGATGACCTTCGTCAGGAGGGCAACAGCGCTCGGCAAGAGAAGTTACGGAGCCAAGCAAGGTATCAGGTACAGTACTACCGTCTCTCCTTAACAACGTCCTGGTCAAGGGAGACCGACAAAGGACCCCACGAAGCCTGCACCAGCGAGGAAACAAAAGCGCCCCTCTGACCCTCACTCAACCTTCTCCACATCGCAGACCTCCCTCGCGTCAGACCGCCTCAGAGCCGCCCCGCTCACAACACGCGGTAATGAGATTAACTCTGCCGCTGTGCGCTCACCTCCAACTACAGCTGAAGCGCTTACCAATGAGATATCCCCCTCTCCCTCCCTCCTCCTGTTGGCTGAATAGATTCACTCTCCTTCCTCATACGATTCTCAAGAGGGAAAGGCTTACTAAAACAACGATAAGTCAACAGGTAATTGATAACTGAATGTAAATATCCCTATCAGATAAACGCTACACCATCATGTCCCTCTACACATACAAACTGATCTCCCGTTCCCTCATCTAAATAACCAAGAATGACTCGTCTCTCCAAGGAATGAACGTCACCACAGGTTCTTCAAATGCTTGTGGCGAAGCAGACTGGTTCACAAACCGTAATAATCCTGTACAACGCCTGTCCATGTCATTATAACTTTCCGGGTCGCCGACCAAACATCATGTTTGCTGGGTCCACAAATGACCATCTTAATGATAAGCTAAACACATCAGGATTCAGCGCTTAAGGTTCGCCCAAGCGTCTGCATGACCGCAATCCTTACCCTTACTTGATGCATCCAGACTTTGTGAAAAAAGACTGACATCAAACATCTGTCATTTCTGTGAATTCGAAATTTACATCTTGGCTATAGAAAATGTTGGTGAGCACCGAGAACTTCAAAATTCACATCACATTAGGATGAAATATGGTGATATTAATCACGTAATGGATAAAAAAAAGATCCCGCGATGGTGACACAAACCAATTCATAATGAACTCTCAACGTATTCCAGAAACTACATCCTACAAAGTATTCACATTCTGGCTGACTTTCATAGAAAGATAAGATGCTTCATCCCAAGCCAACCTTGCCAGCTGTAGTAACCAAAGCCAGTGTTACAAAAGAATACAATGAAATTCAAACAGCTACAGACCTCTGAGTCCTTCCAAGGCTGTTTGTGATACTGGAAGATATGAGAAACAAATTATTGAGGTAAAAGTTGGAAAGCATAAAGATAATTCATAAAGACTAGCCTGCAAACTGTCAAAGTGACTAAGGAGGCACAGATGATGTCAGTCGTGAGCTTGTAGCTAAATTTCAAGTCTATTCTTAAACGTATCTATAGTACTACTTTCATCCACTGTAATTGGTAAACCAATCCACATGTTAACACCCCTGTTGAAGGAACAGTACTTCTCCTTATTAGAAATAAAACGTTTGCCCACGAGTTTGTATACATGACTTCGAGTAAAATCATAAGAATAATGTCATATGTAACTTGCTAGATTAAGACTATCAAAGCCTTTCACCATTCTGAATACTTGTGTTAGATCTTCTCTTAACCTTCTCTTTTCCAAGTTAAATAGAGTCAAGTCGTTTAGCCAGGTCTCCTAGGATTTGTTTCTCAGCCCTGAAATCATCCTGGTAGCTTGACGCTGCACTCTCTTCATTCTGCCTATGTCCTTTTTAAGTAGGGTAGCCAAAACTGAACACAATATTCAAGATGGAGACGAACCAATGAACTGTAAAGAGTGAGGATGATTTTTCCTAAACTTAAGTTCGAAGAGCCTGCCAACTGATCTACTAATTTTGTTTATGCTTTTCACTGCTTCTGTTCATTGCTAATTTGAGTTTAGGTCGCCAGAGATCACATTACGCCCAGATCATTTTACTCATTTTTCCTTTTGCAGTTTAACAGAATTCATACTGTAGTTTGCCTTTTCGTTTTTACTACCGGCATGTAAAACTTTACACTTATTAACAAAAAAAGATAACTGACCACTGATGAGCCCAATCTATCAGTTTGAAGCTGCAGACGTTCGCTTGTAAATTTATTTCCCAGCTTAACATCATCTGCAAATTTTTATATTTTAAAATACAGCCCAATATCAGTAACATTAATAAATATGAGAAAGAGAATCGGTTCCAAGACTGATCCTTGTGGCACACCACTTGTTACGTATAACCATTCTAAGGCTTGACCATTAATCACAGCTCTATTTACGGCCATTCAACCAATTTTCTATCCAACAAAGTACAACCCCATCAATAACAGTTGACTTAATTTTTGCTCGTAACCGTTGATGTGGAACCTTATCGAATGTTTTTCTTTTTTTTTAATTATAGATAGATGACATCAACAAACTTACTTTCACCAAGCATGATGATTAAGTCTTTAAAGAAATCAAGTAGATCTGTCAGGCATGAGCGATTTCGTTGAAAACCATGCTGAGAATCGTTTATGATTGTTTCCATAACTGTTCCAACTACAGACGTTCAGCTAACTGGACTATAATTTCCGAAGTGTGACTAATCACCTTTTTCGAATATCGGTGTTACATAGGCAAACTTCCATTCATCTGAAACTTTTCCCATGGCAAGTGACTTATTGAAAAGGGCAGTCAAGGGCTTAATTATCTCATTTTTAGCCTCCTGCACTGTCTTAAGATAAATACTAACTGGGTATGCTGTTTTATCTATTTTCATTCCGTATATTGGTGACAATATGTCTTGAGCTTTCACGTCAATTTGTCGCAAAACGTTCTCTCTGATCAATGAAACTAGATTCGGAACATGAGTTGTGTCTTCGATCGTAATACAGATGGAAAAAGTAATTCTGTATTTTAGCTATGGCTTCGTTGTTTTGAACCAAGTCACCAATTTCCGCAATCAGTGACTAGGTAATGACTCTTTTGCTTCGAACATAACTATAAAACTCCTTAGTTTTTTTCCTCCGTCAATATACGCTTCATCTTGACGTTTACTTTGTCGTATAACTCTCCCAGTTTCTCTTTGCAAACTTACGTAACTTACTCTGTCATGTTTTTTGTTGGCCTCTTTTGAGTTTCTTATAAGCTGCTTTCTTAGACAATAGGCACTCCTTTATTTCACCTTTCCACCATCTTGGCTTCGTTTGAGAAATAAACTTCACACTGGCACATATGTTTCCTCTACAGCTTCGATGGCTTTACTGAACAACTGTCATATAGTTTTCATTGCCTATATCATCCCAGATTTGCCTGTCAAGAGTAATGGGATCATTAAAATTTGCTAGTTTAAAATCGAGATCACTTTAGCGCCTGTCACACTGACCAACAATACGTGCGGTGTTGAAAATGACCTCAAAACTAATTCGTAGGTGATCTCTTGTACCAAACTTTTCTCCACCTACATCATATACGAGATCCTCATTTGTAGTTCGGACTAAATCTAATATATTCTCTTCGCGAGTAGGTTTCTTGACTAACAGGATTAAGGATCAAGGCACAGTCAAGCGAATTGAGGTAGAGCCAGCGTCCGGAGCTACTGGAAAGGGATGTCTTCCACTTAGATACCGGCAGAATCTTTTTCATTATAGATTTCTGCTGACGGATCTTTAGATTTTTTTTGTATACCTCTGGTGTCTATGCGGAGGGCCTATAAATTGGTCCTGCTGTTATTTTCTTACGAAGCTTAATTTCACATTTCTTTAAAAACAGAATCAGCAATTCCAACGGTTACACCATTTCTCACCACGGTATTAAAATGAGCTTTAACAAAGAGCAAGACATCACCGCCCAATTCATCTCTGTTGCTGATATCTAACCAAGATTCGGAAATGGCATTCACATCATAATTCCCTTTTAACGCTGTTGTCTCTAGCTCTTAGAATTCTATTGCAGATACTCTTAGCATTAACAAAAATATCTTAAGATGAGACTGAGACCTATTCCGAAGAGTACATACGAAGGGGGATGGGTCTGCTCCACATTGGCAGTTTTTTTTACCACAACGCACGCGTAGACTCACCGAGAAGCCTACCACAACGTGCAGCTTCCACTTCACTCAGGTGTAGTCCGTCCTTCATAACCATACCCGACTGCATGCAGAAATGCTGCCGCAAGTTTATGAACTCAGTTCCCCCGTGAGAACAAAGGACCAGAAACCAGCGGAGGCAATATCACTCCAGAAACGTCCACAAATATTTCGCAGGAGGGATTGTTTATTTAAACGTGTCGAATGACTTGAGATATTATCATTTCCATTATCATTACCATAATGATAGAAATAATTATTGTTATTACTATTCTTAGTGTTATCATTATCATTATTACTTCATATCCAAAACAAAGTCGTGCCTCAAACCAATGAGCTGCATCTGTCGTACTGAGCACAACGGTACAGCTACCGAACACGACAGTTCGATCATGGAATACGTCAGCACGACCCTCGAGCATAACGGAACGACTCTTCGGTATAATGACGTGACCTTTGACCTAACCCTTAAGGGTCAGGTCAAAGGCCACGCCATCATACCAAACTACAGTACTGTCGCGTTCAGGGGTCCTACCGTCGTGCTCAAGTGAGTTAAATGAAGAGTCTTAACAAAGCCCTTCCACCATCTCCATGCGGCCACAGCTCCAATGAACGAGACAGTGTCTGTTGGTCAAAATCCCAGTGAGCTACGTGCTGACTTAAGAAGGCCTCTGCCCAGTGTTGTGACGACAGCCTCGCTGACCTCACACACCTGATGACCAAGGCTGAACATGTTAACTGACCTCACACACCCAGAAGAAAAGTAATATAATCTTGACTTAAAAAGGGACGTAAGCAGCCTACTATTGACTGAGTGGCCACTGAGTTCAGCAGATACTCTAATGTGCTCACTGCTATCAGCAGAAAGGCCAAAAGCGAACAAGCTGGTGTATTCTGACTTCGGTCCTCTTACCATTAACCTCCACTCGAGAACCCCTCACTGCGTGCTCTATGATCACGAGGAAATTAATCATCCTTCTATAATTGCCAATATGTTCCATGAACAGTGTGTTGTAGAGGTTGCTCCTCACACCCCGGAGAGTCAATTACTACAGCCATTAATAGCCTGTTGGTGCCACAATCAACCCACTTCCTTCTCTCCCTGCCTCAATGAAGGGAAGCCAAACCAAAGACATCACAGGATCCCCTGAGGACCTCTCCCTGGTCTGACATTGTCTTGTCTCACTTACTGAAGTGGGCAGCAACCGCTGCAGTAGCCTTCCTGACATAGGTCTGTGATGTTTCCGTATGTAAACTGTTGCACTTCCTGTGGAGTTGAACACTGATGAATTAGTCCCAGTAAAGGCTGATCTCATTTGTTAGTGATGAACTGTTGCTCTGTATCCCTCCTTCCAGACCTTACTTAAATTTCTGAGAGCAGCACAGTGCAAGCTTTACACTTCCTTAAAGACAATAATTTACCTTTTAATAACAATGCGGGCCTCCGGAAGAAGGAGAAAAAAAATAAGCATGACAGTACAGTACAAACATGAATACGTTTTATAAGTACTGCATTGTATAAATATGAACACAGCCATGAGTAATAAATGAACGAGAATTCGTTCTTGCTGTATTCCTGAATCTCTAAAGAGGCCGTTTTCAAACTCAAGAAAGATATGTGACTTGATATCTCACAGAAATCCTGGTTCTCTACCTGCCACTGAGTTGGATAAAGACTAGAACGTGTTTTTACCACGAGAGGTTTAGGCATCAATACTGATGAGTGACTAAACTCAAAATCCTGCTCCCTCAAATGCTCGTCCCCAGAAAAAGAAAAACAAATTCTCTAAGTCCCAGACCACTGCACCCAGCCCACACCATTCAACATTCTCCCACCGAAATAACACGACACCCATTTTTTTCCATCCTTCTCCATTAAATCCAGTTCTGTCCGAGCCCTATCTAACTACATCCATCTTCCTCTTCTACACCAAGCATTCTCCCAGCCCTGTCTATCTACACCCAGTACTCTCCTATTCCATCCTTTCTACACCCATTACATTTCCAGCTCTATCCAACATTATTCAACTTTCTCCCAAACCTGTTCCACTTCACCTAGCCCTTTCCTAGTACTCTTAGCTCTCTCCTAGCCTGACCCCACGATACCCAACCCTCCTTCCAGCCTTAATGTACCAAGCAAGTTCCACACTCTTAACTTTCTCTCAGGGCAGGTCACTCGCGTCGTATCCTACCACAGCGTTGATCCGTCGACACATAATTGGCTGTAGGACGGTGCAGCAGAGACCTCATTACTTCCTGTTGCAGCGGCCCTGAAGCAGACGGTGAGACTTATCATGTGTACAGGGAGGAATATCCTCAGACCAAGTGAGTTATATAAAATATTTCCTCCTCTCTAATATCGGGCCGGTAAAGATCCTACTAAATCGTCCGAAATCGAAATCCAATTATGCCTACTGTAACTTTTTGGGAAAAATTCAAATAAAAATATCAAAATAGATAAGATATACTCTTTTTCATTGGCTCAGCCGACGATATCACCATACGGGTCATATTCAACCCCCATGGATATAATGCAAGACCAGACCCCGAATGTTTGGCAACTCCTGGCAGGTTTGCAATGTCCCTTGAGGTACTGCAAGGTGTAGACGTCCCAACTCTTCTCTGTCGACTTCCCTGTGGGTTGGGTCATCCATACCAGCTCCTGCTTTGTTCTCTGGACACTGCGGCGGGTGAACATTCCATGCGGCTGTAAGTATCGTTTTTCTGTACTTGGATAGCTCTGCATAGCTCTACGGACGAGGAGAGAGACGGCTGTTACTGACTTTCGCCGTGTTAGAGGATGTGAATCTCAGCTGGGGTGCGCGGACTTGGCCCGCTGACTGTCAGCTTTCTCAACAGCATTTGACCCCAAGGGTGACTCAATCTCACTTCCATCCTGCCTCCTTTACGTCGGTTAAGGAGTTTCTCCATGATTCTTGGAACGGCTAACAACAATAGCCTCATACAAGGAAAGCTAACCTCCTTTACCACACACAGCACTGAGTGAACACGACAAAGATGTCTCCCCCGAAGACACACAAGACATAGTCACTTAGGCAGCCACCATCCAAATGCGTCAGCAGCCACTTTGGCTGATGACGAGCTTTTGGCACTATCAAGGTCAAATGATCAGCGCAAAGTGGAACTGTCCTTCCTACCAGACACAGGCACAGGGGCCAAATATTTACCAGAGGTTGACACACGTAAGGAGGAGATATCCACAAGCCGAAATTCATTTCGCACACAACGCCCAGAACCATGTCACCTTGATAGTGATCAACGATTAGCTGAAGAACTAAGCACCAGTTTTACTGAAGGCATACAACAGCAGATACCTCCAAACGACTATGCACACCCCAACAAGACTACCATCGTTGTCTTAGGACTTGACAACTAGCAAAGCCCCGCAATCCTTCTTCAGAATGAAAACTTCAAGAATGTTAAACGTCTCAGAAGTAACGAATCAGTCACAGCAGACTGATTTGGCAGTGAACACCCACCTAGGAAACCCACAGTCCCTGGCGCTTTCCGTTATCTCAGGGTGGATATCTATCGTCCTCCGAGACGGCGGTGCTACAAATGCCAGTGATGGAATTATGTGGTGAACGTCTGCAGATCCAAGTCTCCCTGTCCCCCTGGTGTGGTATGTGTGCAGGGTAACATGCCACACAAACGTGCAATGGAAACACTTGAAAATGGGGAAACCACTGAAGGAAAATGCATAAACTGTAAGCAGCGTGAACATAGGACACGATATCTAGACTGCCCTAAACAGGTTCCTCCTGATGAGCAACACAGCAGACATCCCCCCCCTCCCCCTAGCAGGTCCGGCGCCGGCCGAACTACCGGGGTTCAACCCTTACAAAATATGGTAACTCCTGGGAGGCCATGGAATAGGATAATCTCCCCACCCCATCTCCATGACGACTTGCCCACGCAAGACTATTGAAAGGATGGTGCTCAACAGACTTACTACACAGAATCAAGGAATCAAAGAACAAACATCGCCTAATATTAATGGTTTCACGCACAGCAGAAGTGTCCACAACTGTATCACTACTTTCCTAACAGTTCATGTGGACAGATGGCATAAGTACACCACATCTCTTTGACCTGAAAGTTGCATTTGATATTGCCAACAAGCAAGTTATTTTGTGTGAGTTGGCAAAAATGAATATAGATGGCAGACTCTTGCACTGGATACTCGACTATCCCTCTAAAAGAAAGTCTCTGGTGTTGTTTCAAGGCAACAAAAAAGTAAAGTTAAAGACATGCTACTTAGCGCTCCTCAAGGTGGAGTACCAAGTCCCACTTTGATCAACAAACTAATCAATACATAAATGAAATAAATTCCAGAAAGTCCCAGGAGCATCACTAATAGTTATGCTGATGATATTCTTGTACACACCAAAACATGTCGTGAAATACACACTGTTCTTAACTGCATACACACAGCCTGTGAAAGCCTTGGCTTTATAATTCATGCAAATAAAACCAAGGTCTTCAATAATCGAGTTGGCAACGGTAGGAACGGACCACCTAAATTAAAAATTGATGAAAACTCCATTGACTATGTCTCGTCCTTTAAATATCTTCATATCTTAGTCCCATGTAATGCAGACGGTGTGCAAAAAGTAAATCG
>JAUUDW010593674.1:0-11850 GCA_032361385.1 Panulirus guttatus | reverse complement strand
TGTATATAGAACCAAAGAAAGTAAGGAATCTCTTGGAGAAATACTAGGGATAGGAAGGTCTACTTCTTTGGCAGTGCATTTTCCCTGAAAACTGCTTTTGTGAATGACCAGGATTATTCGATATGTTCATCTGAGATTGTGTTTTTTATACATGTTCACTCTTTCCTGCATGCTCAAGGTAGCATTCAAAACTGATAAATGAGCCTTAGAGGAAAAAATCTTACTAGGCTCCTTTCTTTGTGACATATTTTATTGAAAGCAATACAGGAAGGAATGTTTTTCAGCCTCCCCTTCCCCCTTCCACCTGTCTTAGTCACCTTCTCTAACATGCAGGAGATACATGGGCAGTATTCTTTCTCCCCTATCCCCAGGGATAATCTGGTATGATATCCATGAAATATTTAGGTGTTCATCATTGATGTGTCTAATGATTTGCAGCTAAGTACATCATGTATGAATGAGCTTTTGTTTCCTTATTATGGGACCATAATGGCCTGCTCCCTATGCTGTTAGATTTATTATTATCACATTAGAGCACTTAACTATATAGCATCATTATTTTTCTTTTTTATGTTGGTTTTTTAGTATTTCACACACCTCATTAAGTTGCATGTTGGACATTTTTAACTTGGCTAGAAAACAGTTTGTGGAATTAGAAAATAGTTTGTGGAATTAAGTTGTATTTTATGAAGTGTGCTGAATTGAACTGCAAATTGACCTTGATTATTAAAATTATTTCAGGAATGACACCCTTGCTTGCTGCAAGTGTCACTGGCCATACACACATTGTGGAATATCTAATTTCTCGAACAGACTTGATATCAAGAAAGGATAAGATTGATGCCTTAGAACTACTTGGAGCTACATATGTTGACAAGAAACGGGATATGCTCGGAGCTCTCAGATTTTGGAAGATGGCAATGTCTGAAAGGTATGTGTGAGTGTAATAGGTTAGTAAGTATGTGATATGAGCTTTGCACTTTTGCACCTTCAAACATACCCATTTTTGCCATCTTATATAGTGACCTCTTTCCATACATTACTCATTGCTTCCAGACCTTTTCCCCCCTCACCCATCCTATGACTCACCTCCGCTTCTATGGTTCCATTCATTGCCATTTCCACTCCCTGGTATCTAAAACACTTCACTTCCTCCAAGTTTTCTCTAAATCAAACTCATACCCTAACTGAATCGTCTCTTTGCACTGCTAAACCCATTGCTTTATTCACATTTACTCTCAACTCTCTCCATTCACTCACACTCTCCCAAACTCAGTCAGTCTTTACTCATATCTGCCACAAGCACAGTGTTAACAGCGATCAAAAACTGACTCACCTCCCAGGCCCCCACCCCACTACCCCAACAGTCTGCATACTTATTCCTCTCCCCCTCACCACCCCATCCATAAACAAATTAAACAGCCATAATCTATCTATCTATCTATCTATATCTCTGACGCTAGTTGGAACTCCCTCAAAGGGGTGGCCACGGCAACAGAGTCTCCATAACTAAAGAACTCGAGTGCTGCTTCTTAGCCTTCAGTGCCTTACCCTTAACAGGCTACTGGCAGAGGGCAAGTCTAGCACAGTGTTTGCAGATGCTTCTATCTAATGTTCCTAATGACTATTATCTGATGTTCCTTCCTAATGTTTCTACCTAATAATCCTGCCTAAATGTTCCTACCTACTTCTTCTATCTACTGCTCCTACCATTTTGCCAGAAAGCAGGGGTAGCACATGGTGCTCACCGCAGGAAAATCAAAAGTTACAAAGAATGAGCTGCGTGAGTTACGTGTTGTCGAGTGCTACATATGACGAGGAGAGATTGTATATTTGTGGACTGAATACCAGTAGACCATATGTTAGTGAGGCAGAAAGTAAAGATGGCTACTTGGGTCAGAGGAGTGCAACTTGACAACCACTAAAGTGCTGGCTCACTCAGCAGATTTCACTAACCCTCCTGATACCCAGGCTGGTAGTACTGGTAATATACCTCCCTGGTCCTTGGCTGCCTGCCAACTATTACCTACAAACAGCCTTAATGACTCCACATCCCTGCTGGAGGCCCACCTGTTTCTGGAACCACTCGTCACTCCTCTTTTCCTCTTCACTGCTTCTAGTAGCTCTTATACCACACGAAATATTCATAACACCTTCCACAGAGCCTCTCCATCAGCCCTCTCATATGCGTTCTCCAGATCCAGAAATACCATGTACAAGTACTTCTGTTTCCTTAAGTATTTCTGGCACAAATTCCTCAGAGTAAATACCTGATTCACGCATTCTGCCAATCCTCATGTATCTCACCATGAACCATACATACATAGAAAATCCTGACTAACCTATCAACAACACAATCATGCCCTTCTTGAAGAATTTCAAGTGCATTCCCACCCACTTCAGTCACTTTGCCACACTTCATTATATGGAAGGCTTTCAGCACCTCATCTTATATCACTAAACCACTTGCCGTGACTTTTCACTTTGTATACCTTTGCATTCAAAACATTCCACATCTCCTACCCTATCATGGAACACATTCAACAGTCCTTCAAAATGCTCACACTGTATCCTGTCCACCTCATTTCTGCTTGTCACCACTTTCCCATTTGCCATACACCTATACACACATTTGTTCTTTTGTTTTCTCACTGTACGCATACTTTTAAACTCTTTCCAAAACATTTTCTTATTCTCACTGAATAAAGTCAAAATTAAGAGATATGTACAAAAAGCTGTGCTAACATTGGTGGGAAACTCAAAAACAAAGCCAAGGAAACTCACTTCCTATCATGATTCCCTCCACCTGGTACACAAATCATACATGACAGCTTCCAGTATTGACTGGTCAATACCCTAACCAATTAAAACTTTGAAACCCATTTCTTTTAAACAAGCAGTTACACAACTTTTCAGTACTCCATGATATCCATCTTCGTATTGTATAACTTTCATTGTACTCTCCCTTATCACAGACATTTCTGTTGAATTAAACTAACTTACCACTTCATTGTTTCAGATATGAACAAGGGGTAATGATATACCCTAAGCCAGTACAGCAGTCTCCCATAGCTGCCTACGAAAATTCAATAGAAGTAATGACTCTGCAACAGCTAGATGAAATAATTTCTGATCCAGATGAAATGAGGATGCAGGCACTACTTGTGAGGGAGAGAATTCTAGGGCCAGCTCACCCTGACACAAGCTACTACATTCGGTATCGAGGCGCTGTTTATGCTGATACTGGCAATTTTGATCGTTGCATAACGCTGTGGATGTATGCATTGGACATGCAGCAAAAGATCCTTGAACCTTTAAGTCCTATGACACAGAGCTCGTTTGTGTCATTTGCTGAATTATTTTCGTTTATGATGAGTGAAGCTAAGAACCGTGGTAGAAGAGTGCCAGTGGTGAACTTCTGTGATATGATGCGAGTGTTTGAAAAGTGTTTGCGGGAGGTCGAGGTTGGCATGTATCAGCTTACCAAGGTTGTAAGTGGCTGTAATGGTATATTAGCTAATGGTGGTGAGCGAGATACCACATATTTTCACCGTACTCTTGTCATAACTATGCACTTAGTTTGCTTGCTTACAAAATTAGGACCTGCATTAACTTCCCTTCAGCGACATGCAATGAGGAAAGCGGTGTATCAGTTAGTACAGCTAGATCCTCGTGGATCAGGAGGTGCGACTCCATTGCACTTGGCTTGTTCACGAGACTCTTCAGCAACAGTTGGAAGATTTCCAATTTGCACCTTCCCCAGCTTGGAAGTTGTAACGTTACTATTGGAGGTTGGGGCAGATCCTTGTGCTACGGATGAGCAAGGTAATACGCCATTGCACACGTTAGCCAGTAATAAGCAGTGTCGCAGAGAGCTACTAACTGCCCTTCTTGCTGCTGGTGCCCATCTTGATACACTTAACAGATCTGGCCAGAGCTTTTCTTCCTTACGTGCTTCACGAGGGCAGCGTCTTCACCAGCTGATAAACCCCTTACACCACACATCCCTTCAGTGCCTGGCTGCTGCCACCCTCCGTAGGCACAGCCTTCCTTATGATACGATCTTGCATCCTCGCCTTGCACAGTTTGTAGATCAACACTGATCCTTTCTGTATATAGTTCAATGAGATATCCCACTCCTTGTATATAAATTAGTAATAAGCATGTGTACATATATACATAATCATTATCTTTACATTTGAGTAAAGGCATATGTAGCCATGATTGACTGGGTGATGTATGACATCATCTCCAAGTGGCATTATATTGTAAGTGGCTCAACGTGTGAAAAGCACTGTGGTGTATGGCTGACAATTTTCCCAGGCTTTCATTTTCTCTAAAGGTCTCCCACTCAGTAGCATGTAGTTGGAATATTTATACCCAAAATAATGAGTTGATCAATACAGACTTAATCTCTCAAAATTTTTTGGTGACATAGAAACTTGATGTTCATTTTGAATTTTCTTTAGTGACTGAACTTTATATCTATTTTCATAACTAAAGCAACACTGGTCTATTTTAAGTTTTGATTGATATAAAAAACTTATTATAGGCCACTGTAAAGTAACTTGCTTGAAGAACCTCTTGCAATCTTCATCTCCATTTAGTATTACCTATGCATCCATCTTACTCTTCCTGTAGGAAAAAAAGCAAAAGATGAGCTTGCTGATGACTTACATGAAACCAAGAGTAAATCCTAAGAGATGGAAAGACATGATTGTGTACACAATGTGCCAAAAACAGTACTATAATTAGAATTCATTATTTTACTGAATTATGAAGCAAGTTCTATTAGTATTCAAGAGGCATTCACTTGTATTTCTCAGAAATGCTGGTATGAAGGTAGTACAGTTTTAGAAAAGGCAAATAACAGCATTGACAATTACAAAGTAAAATTAATGTTTCTTCTGTGTGCGTGCGTACGTGCATGCATGTGTGTGTGTGTGTGTGTGTGTGTGTGTGTGTGTGTGTGTGTGTGTGTATGTTTTACACCTACGGTGACCTGAACGCAGATTAAGTTCCTGAAGAAAAGCACATTTGGGATATGCTTATGGGGAAAGTGAATACCTCTAAGGAAAACTAGGTTAAGGAAAACTAGAATAATTATATGACTTTCCAAGACAAAATTGTGATAATGTATCTGTATTATATGTAAAACGAGGGAAACAATCTAGTGTTTATGAATATCTTTGAAAATGTGGGATTCTCAGGTTGCAAAGGAAACCACACCAAGTCAGTAAGGGGTTAAAGGATACTTACCTAAAAATGTGGCAATTTGAACTTGAAGTAAGAACTGCTGAAGTGAGTTTGAGCAGAGTGATTTTCTGTCTTTGTTGCCCCCTGAATTATCTGATTCTGAAAGTTGCCAAATCATAGATGGGCTTTGTTTTCCAAAATAACCCAGTTTTATCCTCACTTAGCACATGTTCAAGTGTTTAACCTCATTCCTCTTTAATTTTCTCCAAATACAAATGAAGCACCAGATAAGAGTGAGATAACTCTGTAACAGCATGCTTTGAAACAGAAATGTTTCTGTTTAGATGCTCACTGCCAGTGGGTGTGATACAAACATACTTTCCAGTTGGTGGGATCCAAAATCAAATAAAATTTAACTCTGACAAATATATGCACAATAATAACAAATAATTTAAAATATCCTGATATATTTCAATATTAAAAGAATATTATTCAATACAGTACATTATCAAAAATATAAAAAGCAACAAAAAGTAAGCTATAACCCCAAGTCTCTGACCAAACTTCCTACACACCTCTAATTCAACCTTATTTAGCCTTATGTTCAGTATTTCACTGAATATCTCTCACTTTCCTTTCAGATACTGAAATGCCTACATTTAATTTGGATCCAATAATTAATATGTTAGCAGTGATTATAAATGAACATGTTTTATTAGTTGGTTGAAGATGATTTTGCCATGACATTAAAATATGAAAAAGTACACAAATACCTTAAAATGTGACAATGTATTTTGTCGTAAAAGAGAAGATTTTCAGGACAGAAGTATGTGGATAAATTCTTTTAAAATCTGTCACAATTTGAAGCACACATTATGCAAGGCAATACAATGAACCCTGATTCTAAAGTGTCACAAGTCTGAAATGACCAGATGAAATGTCCTATGTCAAGGCACAAGTGTACATTGTGATAATGGTAAATTATGCTTAAAATCAACATTACTATAATGTGACACCAAAATTAAATATATATTACTGTAGCTTCCAAAATTATAGGAAATGTAACAGTCCAAGCTACAACGGTACAGGTTTCCACATGGGAAGAAGTGACGAACCAATGAAATGAAGAGAGAAGCATATCCATCATTATAAAAACATCGGCTTTGAGCTTGTGAAAAACATGATTTTGAGCTTGAATCCTCATTTGCCCTTCACCCATGAAGTTCTACAAATGCCACTGTAGCAATCTGGAGAACAACAGAAAAATAGGCAAACGCACACCAAAATATACCATTGCCACATTCAATGCATCCAATATAATGTAACAGGTTATATCTCTTTAATCTGGCAACCTTGGGACCTGGCCATTGATGGACCACGGAAAATGCCAGAAAACAAACACTGAACCCTAAGGGAACCCCTATCAAATAAACAGATAATTTCCTGTTCTGTTATAAAGTCCCTTTGCTCCAGTCCAGCAATTAAATCTCTCATCATCTGGAGAAATTTATCTATATAAATCTTCTTCCACTTCCTTGTTTTCCTCCACACTTGTTTTTTCTCACCTTCCCAAACCATCTCCATGATTTCTTGATCAGTTGGTTGATAAACAACAGGCTCATCATTATCAATGTTCATCCATTCCTCTAGGTTTTCCTCTGTAATCTTTTTGGTTATTGCAAGACACTTTGGTTCAGTCATACTCCTATCACACTCGACCAATATTTCGAACAATATCTTTTCGCTAGAAACTCTAAATCCAGAGAAGTCAGTTTAATTCCTCCCCTTGTCCTGAAACATTAAGCTTGGCCATAGTCTGTGCCAGCCACCTTGCAATGTACTTTTCTCGACTTTATTCCAGACAGAAGATAGTGACCATACGATAGCCTTCAAGTTGAATTCCTTCATGAAATCTTCAAAAAGCTTCCCATTATTCAGTGTAACAAGGAAATGGTGCATGAACTCCGATCTGTATCTAAATATCAATGAACATAATATGCCCTAGTCACAGGGCTGAATCAGAGAGGTGCAGCTTGAAGGGAGGTATAGACTAGAAACATTGTCTTTTATTAAAAGTTCTGCTTTGGGGTGTACTGAACAATTATCTAAAATCAAAAATATTTTACACTTTCAATTGAGGCCAACAGAGTTACAGTGTGCTCTAGCTTCATGCATGAGGTAATTTTCAAACCATTCAAGAAAAAGTTTAATTGTCATCCACCCATTTTTAGTACCATGGTAAATAAGTGAAAGGATTTTCCCTCCTTTAAAAACCCTCAGGTGAACATTCTCACCAATTACCATCAGCTTGGCTTTATGTGTTCCTGCAGCCGAGAATTGTTACCCTATCTTTGGAATCCTTATCCCAGATGGAGACTCCTCAATATCTTGGGCAAGGGTTTTTCGTGACATATGATGCCAATACAGGGCAGATTCGTCAGCATTATACACTTGTTCTGAGGCTAAGTTTTCTGCTGCCACTAACTGTGCAAATTCATCCACAAACCTTGTCACAGCTTCCATGTCAGCACTATGCTTTTAACCGCTCACACTATGAACTGAAATTCCATGTCTCCACTTAACTTTGCAAATGTTCACAGTTATGGTCTAGCTTTAGCTTTCTATGAAAAACTTTGGCCTGCTCACTAAGTATCTTCCTAGAAATGCTTACATCTTCATTACGTAGGAGCTTAAACCACTTTATTAGTGCACTGTCTCATTCTGTACTCCTGGCACCTTTCAAAGTTTTTTGAAACTTTAAACTTTTCTGGCTTTCATTCTCAGCAGAACTTACTTAAAAATCTGCTCCTTTTGTTTCTTTAAGTCATACACAGTTGACGATTCAATCTCATAGTACTCACACAAAGTCTTTGCAGAAGTTCCTTTATCTAATTTTCTCAGCAACGCCATCTTTTCAAGTATAGATAATGATTTATGCTTACACTTATTAGCATTAGCACAATCTTCTGCACCTAAAGGTCTCTTGGATGACATCCTGTAGGGCTAAAATACAGCTGAATATAAGAAATTAACAGGAATGTTAATTAGCTTGGCTGCAGTGTAAACAGATTTCGGCGTCTTAGCAATGCTAACTTATTTACAGCGTTACCCTGGTGACAGATCCACAACTAATGGCAGCAGGTTCAAAACATGTTGGATCATGGGAGTTGCTGGACCACAGAGCAACAAATGAGAGAGGTACAACCTGTAACTTGACAGTGTCAAGCCAAAATTGATACAACTTAATAACCCTCTCCATCTGACTTCAAAACCTAACTCACTTGCCCTATGCAACAGATTTGTTCACTTCCCCTTTTCTTTAAATTTTCTGCTTCTGACAACTAGCTGCTTGAGTGTCCCAGCCATTAGTTATACCATGTAATACTCAGCAGGCCAATACATCATGTAATCACTGTGCAGATGATGTGAATTCAAGAGTGGGCTGTTATGGTGTCTGTTTTTCCCTAAAATGCTACGCTTTACCTTCTCAAGTCTTGTCTAATAACTATGAGCTTCCCCTTTTTGAAAGGTAAGTTTACCATAGCCTCAAACCTTTCAGATATTTTTCCTCTTTCCTCTCTATTTTGCTGTCTTTTCATTTCTTTTTATGTTTAGGTCTTGATAAGAACTCTTGTCTGTGACTGGAAATTACAACATACATAAAAAAAAGAGAAAAACATTAAAATAATTGGTTGATGGTAGAATGGTGAAAAAGATATATGATAGTATGGCTAAAAGTCCAAGGAAAGGAGGTTGATTATGAAAAAGACATATATGATAAATAAATTGTTTTGGGGTAGAAGCACTTCATATCAGGATGTCAGGGGAGTAATTTTTGATCATGTGCACTGGAGCTGATTTCCCTATGAAGGTGTGATCCATTTGGTCTGCAAAATGATACGTCTAGAACTGCTGATATTAGTGTGCTAGCAAATCATTCATTAGCTTATGGTATGCATAAGTGAATTTGAAGGCTGTGTGGACTTGATATACCTCATGTGAATGGAAATGAAATTAATGATACTCATTACATGCTTCACTAGATATTCTAACAATAAAATGACAGCTTTAGTGAAAAAAATACAAATGTTTCTTTTCTTATTATATGGCAAGGAGACAGATTGGGTCTGGAGTAATGTGACAACCAACCTGAAATTCGTTTTTAGCATCTAAGGAATTGATGGTCTTGTTGAGGTAAGCTTCTACCTCCACCTGAGGGATGCGCCTTGATATATTTTCATAAATCGCTTCCAAAGCCAAGTTCTCAAAGGAGTGTTCCATTGCTGCTACATCACCATTATCCTGTAAGTGTGGCACTAATGGAGACTACACTGACATATACTATGCATCACATTTTAGGATTCTGACATGCTTCTAATTTCATTATCATTACATGTTTCAAAAAGACCTATTGGTTTGTTGCTGTTTGCTTTCCCTTCCTTAGATGGAAATATGGACATATTATATAAAACAAAACTTTTAATCACAAATAACATCAAGTTGCAGTTTTCCAAAAGCACCTTTCCTTTATTGTTATGTTTCTTTTGTCAATCAGATTAAAAACACTGAAAGAAGATAACACTGAAATATCAAGAAAGAAAAAGGCAATAGTGAATTTTTCTTTTCACAACAATATAACTCATGAAGAGATTGAACATGTGATGAAATACTTGCATGTAAAGCTGTGGATGTGCTGCTGTAAACTTTGGATGTGATGTGGATCAAGCATTCAAAAAAGCATCTCTCAGTAGGATTCTAACAAAAATCAACCTTACTGCACATGTAATGGCAAACTACATCATTGCCTTTTCACACTTTCAAAATAATCTTTTGCAGTGTGTCTTCAGAAAAAACAAACTCCATTCTTTGTAAGACACTGAACTGTGCAAAATTACCTAATATGCCAGATAAAGAAAAAAAAGATCCATCTCACTTGCCAAAACTGATTTTCTGATAAATATCCCTATCTTTTTATCTATATATCTGACGCCCATTCCCCCATGAGCTCCTATTAAGGGGGTGGCACAAAGAAAAAAAAAAAAAAAGAGTCTCCACTTACCCCTGTCTTTACAAGCCTCCTTGCATACACCACCACTTGCATTGTTTCCTCATTTCTCTCCCTCCAGTATTCTTCCATTCTGTTTCCTAGTGTCACAGGTGGTCTTCCTCTTTCATCATGCACTCTCCTTGTTAACTCTGTCTTGCACTCTTGACTCAAGACCAAACCAACTCAAAGTATTATGTTTCATCCTCTCTCTACCTCTCCACAATTCATTCCCTTTGCATTCCTGCCATATCCATTCTTTCATACACCCCCTCATTACTTTCTTCATTCCATCTAGTCATACCATGTTTCTCTCAAGCAACTCATTCTACAGCTTGGATTCTTGATCTCTGTGACTCATACCATGTCCATGTTTTACTTGCATACGTCAAAGTTGGAGAGACTATGCTGTTCCTTAAGCTTGTCTTCACTTCCATACTTAGACCTCTAACCTTCATTATTCTGTTAAGGAACCCAATGACACTTCTACCCTGTACTGTTCCCTCCTTTATCTCTCCTTCCACATCACCAAACGTACCTAAGATATCTCTCATATACTTAAATTCAGGCACCTCTTTCAATCTTTCTGCCCCATATCTATAACACAATTTAGTACATTTTCTTCTCTCACTCATTAGGGCTCTGCAAAATCTATACTCTCACTCTGTTTCCTTTCAAACATCTTTACTTTACTTGTATTTACCTTCAATCACCTACACTTACACATCATAAAACACACATACAACCTTCTGCTGCTCCTCTTCACTCTTAGCAAGCAACACAGTATCATCCACAAACAGGCTTATCACCAGCCACAATACCTTAGAACCACACTCCACTTTCCCTTTTCCCTAGTTTTGCTTTTATCTCTCTTATTACTCCATCCATATATATGCTATAAAGCCATTGTGACATCATACAGCCCTGCCTCACACCCACATGTATAATGACACTTTAGCTCAACTCTCCATATACTCTTACATATGCATTTGTCCCTACATAGAAAGCTTTCACAGTACCCAACAGTTGTCTCTTATCACACATATCCTTAACACATCCCATACAGCATTTCACTTGATTCTGTCATACGCTTTCTACCTACCCATGTCATCCTTCTAACTCCGTTGCATCATATGTCAAACTGTGTGTCTCTAGAAACCCAAAACAATGATTTGGATTAATTACTCTGAGAATGGCATGGTTTTTGGCAGAGTACTTCTAGTAAACTTCTTTCAATCTAACTTTCTTTTGATTCTTTGTACCAACAATACTATTGCTATTAGGAAGAGGACTAAAAAGGGTATGAGAAGGATAGTGCATACATGGAAGGTGTGTGTGGAGAGGATAGCCTGAAGACATCTGTCAAGGTCACCTTCACCAGAAGGGAGTCAAAGAGGGATAAGTCATGAGATTTTTTTTTTCCATACTTAATTACTGTTTCCAGCATTACTGAGATAACACCAGGAAACAGACAAAGAAAGGCACATCCACTCACCTATACTTATATATACATAAACTCACCTACACTTTTATATACATATACACACAAACAAATGTATATATATTTATTTTATTCATTATACTTGGTCACCATTTCCCACATTAGCGAG
>JAUUDW010593562.1:0-19025 GCA_032361385.1 Panulirus guttatus | reverse complement strand
GTAACAACCTCCTCCCCACCACCCCACCCCAAAGCCAGCTAATCTGATCTCGTGTTGCAGATCCTATAGGTCTTGTCTGTTAGCCCGTGTCGTGTGACACAGACCCTGGAGGTCTTGTCTGTTAGCCCTTCTCGTGTGACACAGACCCTGGAGGTCTTGTCGGTGAGCCCTTGTCGTGTGACACAGACCCTGAAGGTCTTGTCTGTTAGCCCTTGTCGTGTGACACAGACTCTGTAGGTCTTGTCTGTTAGCCCTTGTCGTGTGACACAGACCCTGGAGGTCTTGTTTGTTAGCCCGTGTCGCGACTAAACGTCTAGGATTATTCTCCGTAACCTTGCCCTTTGCCTTATACACTTCGTTGCTCGCTAGGACACCTTCAGGACCTTCAGGCATAACGGCTGGCTTGCTTCCTGGCTCATTGGATGCCCGAGGGGCCCGGGCGCCAGTGGCACGCGTAACTCGTCAGCCATCTCTCATCTCCGCCTGACCAATCTGTTGCCAGCAGGTGGAACACCGCCATTTCACCTCGGCATTTCCCCCCCCCCCCCCTTAAATCACCACTTACCCATCTGCCTTTACTCACCCCTTTCTTCATCCCCACCATTCTACTCACTGCCTGACTCATCCCTAAGGGGGAAATGATGGTACGGTAGGGGTAGTGCCAAGATGGCTCTGATGATGTGCCAGATATCTAAATCGGTTCTTCGAGTGCCAACCCCGGCCTACATACACCTGTATTATCTATCGTGCACCGGGTGCCTCTCCGTCGTCGTTGATGTCACCAGAGGGGCATCAACCACTTGGGAAGCCCCCGGAATGGAATCGAAGAGCTGAGAGGCTGTTTTTTTTTTGTTTTGTTTTTTTGGGGGGAGGGGGTAGGGTGGCGAGAGAGGGTGTAAAAAGGGCGGAGTGCCGGGCGTGGGTGTAGGCGGTTGTGTCGAGGGTGGAGTGTGGGTTATGACGTGGGTGGAGGGCGTGGTGGGCGCGGCAGTGAGGCAGGAGACTGGCCACACCTGTAGGGCCTGGCCGGGCCGGGCTGCGCCGCCACCTCCCATCACATGGTCAGCTCGGCGGCAAGCGGCCGATGGCAGACTCCTGAGAAGCTGTGGGGTGGTCCTAGGGACGGGGCGGTCACCAGGGTGTAATGGAAGGACTCTAAACGAGGGTTGTCCTGCAGGAGAGGAGCACCTAGGGGTGATCAGGGATTGGTTTTTGGCATGGGTGTCTTGGAAAGATACCGGGCTAGGGGTGTCCTACAGGAGGGAATGCCTCCGAGGACGGCCACGTTCGGATCCTAAGCGATGGTTTAGATGAGAGAGGGAGCCTCACTTTGGCCTACTCATCAACAGGTCTGAGCAGACGTATTGATAAGGCGTTTATCTTTTCATTGGTTGGAAGTATATAGTCATTGATATAACCGGAGTGGGTTACATCTAAAGCTTTTGAGCAGAAGCAGAACTCTATATTTTGAGTTATAGGAAGTGAGATGCATTGGCGTTGGCTTCTAACGTCAGTACCATGAGCACTAGCCTCTTGCGATGCTATGAAGCCATTTCATGACCCTGCGCATTACGCTGGTTTCTTGGCACGCTTCCCCCTTGATCCGTGTGACCGGAGGGGCAGCGTTGTCTGTCTGCTCCCCTGGCCACCTGCCTGACCATCTGACATAACAGAGTTACGTAAGGGAGGCTCCCGTTGAAGTACATCCCTCGCGGACGTTGACATTCAGCCGTCTTTATAAATCGGCAATTACTTCGCCGGTGCAGAGGCCGCGTCTTCACTCATGGGTCATCCTGCAGTTCCTCCTCTCTCTCTCTCTCTCTCTCGCTCTCTCTCTCTCTCTCTCTCTCTCTCTCTCTCTCTCTCTCTCTCTCTCTCTCTCTCTCTCTCTCTCTTTCCTTGACGTCTCTCCCAGACAACCAGCCCCATCATAAAGGCTCCAAGGCCATTTCTCTTTGTCTCCCGGTCACATCCCAGGTGCGTCCCCAGGACGGTAAGTTGACAACAGGCTGCGTTCTGAAGGTAGCATGTTTTAATACCCAGTAGCTGATCGGGACTCTGCACCCTTTATGGCTGTTGATTAATTGTTAATTATCCAGTAGCTTACAGGGCTGTTAATATTGATTATAGCTATAACCGTGGATATTAACTATAGCCATAAAAGCTTCCCGCGGATTTACTTCCTGGCCAATTGTGTCATTGCTCATCGTCTTCAGGATTGCTTTGTCAAGTTACGTGCGTTAAGTTGACGTGGTTAGGTCGCCAGGCGTTACCACGTCGTCAGGTCTGCGTGTGTTGACGTGATCTGGTTGTCAAGTTGACGTTGACGTGCAGGTGTTGGTAGCGTCCTGACAGACCGTGCGCACCCTGGCAAATACGGGACTGATGATACTCGGGCTCATTTGCCCTTGGGGGAAATCCTGGAAAGTATGTTTCCCAGTTTTCACTCAGTAATGGTTCCCGGTTCTCTCGACAGACGTGGGAGATTCCGTAAAACAATAGCATTGACATCTAAAGGCGTTAAAAAGTCAAAGAATAGAAAAAGGATAATCGTCCTGGGTCCAGGATTGTTTAATGCATTGCCTGCAGCCGATAGTATATCTCTGGGCTGTGTCGTAGAGAGTCCGGAAAAAGAAAATGCCTGGACAGAGGAATATCACGGCTATTTTGTCACAAGCCTAACAGTGGGAGTAGTAAATCTCAAGATACCAACATGGGATATATATAAGGTAAGTAAAGGGCCTTGCCAGAGCTGTTGGAGTAGAAGACCACCGGTGTCATCGTTACGTAAGGTAAGGTAAGATTCCAGACCCAGCTGTGAAGGCGGAAGAAGACCTCGGAAACATCGTACTTTATACGTAAGGTAAGGTAATCACTCTAGTTGCTGTGGAAAGTGTTCCGACGGTTCGTCCCCGTACGAGATGTGGGACCGCTGCCCAATCAGTTAACCGCTCGGGGCAAAATTGCATTCAGAATTAATGTTTACTTTCACTGCGTGTTGCTTGTTACGTTATCCAGGTAATGATGGGTAGTTCGGTACGCGGAAACTTTGGGTGACTTGCGGTGAATTCGCAAGATGTAATTATGTGGTGGTGAAGTTGACGTCAGTATGTTTGATGTATTTTGGCGAGAATTTCTGACGGTGGCGCCAGGTCTTCAGCGGCCCTCCGACACTGATTATGACACGGGAGTCATCCCATCG
The DNA here is from genome assembly GCA_032361385.1 of Panulirus guttatus. Taxonomy (NCBI): domain Eukaryota; kingdom Metazoa; phylum Arthropoda; class Malacostraca; order Decapoda; family Palinuridae; genus Panulirus; species Panulirus guttatus. The sequence goes on along the minus strand of JAUUDW010593562.1, from coordinate 15,823 downwards.
CCTCCAGTCCTCAAGGCACCGGTGCATATCGTGCCTGTGGGCCAGCCTCTCTAACCCAGGACAGGCGCGTGTGTTGGGGGGCGGCTCCGATGCCGCAAGTGGTGCATGTGGCGGGATCGCGGCAGCAGGAACATTGGCGCCGCGTGTCAGGGCAATGGTTGGTAGCAGAGCAGCAGCTGGCACGGGCCGGGTCCTGGTGGTGGTGAAGCCGGGTCCACACCCCCGCGACCGCCAGTCACCCGCCCGCGCTCACACTGCGCCTCGCACACCGCCCGACACGCCCATTCTCCACCCAGCATTACGCCCGCCCTCGCTCTGCCCACGCCGCTCCTCGCTCCCTCCTTTGCCACCGCCGCGTCCTCCGGGCGTGCCGGGGGAAACACGACCCAGGAAAGTTGTCGTAGGATTCGCGTGTTGGTTTTGGTGTTGGTTGTGTGACCCAAGTACCTGGGGACAATGGGAAAGTGTACTCGTGCTGTCGTCTGATCAAGTGAAGCGATCGTCGTGGTAACTGTGAGGTACATGGCAACTCCACTGTCCACGACGGCGGAGGTCGATGGACGGGTGACCCGGCGGAGCTGTAGAGACACTCTCCTCGATTCCCTCGCGCGGGAGGTGGACTCTTCCCCAGGGCAGTTGCTGTCATCAGACAAATGGTCGTCTGAGGAGCTGCTAGCGTCCTGCCAGGCGCTTCTTGAGGAGAAGGAGGCGCGCGGGACAGTCGCGCCCCCGGAGGTACCATCACCTGCTGATGACCAGTGCTTGCCCAGGTGTCCCCACCCTCGAGGCCAGACACGACAACACTGTCAGAAGCATATGTCCCCAACAGACCCGCTCCCTCCGCCAGTTTCCTCGGATGCGTTGCTCTCGTCGTCAGAAACATCACATACGGCATTTCCTGCTGTGGTACATGCGGAACCCGCTTCAGTAGCATCACATCCGGAGCGGTTAGAACTGCTTCAGGAGGCACCGGCGCACGAGCACTCCTGTCACCAGGAGGTTTTGTCCCACAGGCGCTCCCCGTCACCAGTAAGGTCACCAGCACAGCAGATGGCTGCTTCAGAGCGACCAGTGGCAAGGCCCCTGGCGGAACAGTCGCTCACCACGCGGGGAGAAGCACCAGCAGAGAAGGTAGCGCTCGGAAGACTCGTGTTATACCATCTAGCATCACCCCTGAAGTTACGGTTAGAGCAGGTACCGTCACTAGAACCGTTACCATCACCGGTCAGGTCGTCACCAGAGCAGTTACCATCATCGTTGAAGTCGTCATCGTCACAGTTTTCATCATCACCAGTGGGATCATCAGATCGTATATCCCCAGCTGTTACATCCGTCAAATCCTCATCAGATCAGTTATCATTACCTGTAACGTATCCACCCGTTCTGTCGTCACCACCTGTTAAATCCCCACCTGCGCGGTTGGCTCCCTCTCTTACGTCCCCAACAGATCATTTATCACCATCTGTTGAATCCTCATCGGGTCATTTATCACCGCCCGTTAAATCCCCACCAGAGCAGTTATCATCATCAGATTCCCCACCAAGGCAGTTATCACCAACTGTTGCATCCCCACTAGAGCTGTTATCACCACCACTAAAATCCCCACCAAGGCAGCTGTCACCACCCGTTGATTCACCCCCAGAGCAGTTATCACCGCTACTAGAAACCCCACCGGGTCAGTTATCACCACCATTGGATAAGGAGGCGCCTTTGGACGGATCCCCTTCGACGTTAGCATCTTTAGCACTCACAGCGTTGGGTCAGTCGAGACGGCAACAGTCATCGTGGACTGACGGAGACGGTAGTTTGGCCAGTGCTGTGGAAACGTGCCGGTCAGCAGGGTCTCTGCTGCAGACAGACTCCGTGTCTGTGTCTCTACAGCCGCAGCACCAGCCGACGTGGGGGTGCCACAGCCATGCGAGGCGACGGTTATGCCACGTACAGCAGGAGGGCATCTGTGGTGCTAGCGACAGTGACGACTCTCCTCCTTCCGTGGATTGTCCTCACGGTGATATGAACACCACCACGTCGTCCCCAGCCCATACCACCGGAGGCTGTCAAAGTTCCTGCCACGTCCACGAGCCTTTCCCGTGTCATCCCCTTCGTAGGACCCGTTATCCTGTCAGCACCCCTGAAACGTGTGATTTAAGCAGTCCTGCGTCTCTCCCTTGCTCGCACGACTCTCCTGGCTTCACTCCTTCTCCTGTCACTGCCGCTGGTTCTTCTTTTGCCTCTGCTGGTTTCACGTGCAGCCCTGCCTCCACCACCGTCACTGCTGATGTAAACTCACAAGGGAACGCGTTAGCACAGACTTGTTCTGTGGATTCAGTCTGCCACACTTTTCTTCCTGCCGCCCCTGACGGCTACAAGGTAACCCCGGGCGACCTTCAGGAGGAGGGGACGTCCTTAAACCAAGGTACAGAAAGTTTGTTGAGTCTGCCAAGAGGAGTGTGTGTGGACGCTAGTAGCTGGCCAGGTGGTGTGCAGCCGGTCAGTCACGCCTGGCCCCTTGATGGTAGTTCATCTTCTGTCAGCAGCTCTTGTCCCAGTATCGATAACCTGGTCATCGGTGAGACGCTCGTCTCTGACAGTGAAGATGACGAATCTCTCTTCACCTTCAAGACCTGCAGCTCTGGCGATGACGAGAGTGGGAGCGTGGGTGGAGAAGGCACCTGGTTCTCCTGTGGGGAGGTGTTCTCTACTGACGGGTCGGCGGCCACGGACGCTGACAGTGAATATAGCCTGGGCAGGTTCGCGCCGTCCTCCGAAGACCTCTGGCAGTGGAACCCGTCTTACGGAGATGACGACGAGGAACCCTCCCCGGTCATCCCTGCTGGCGACGGTGCTGGCTACGTAAGAACCATGGCATCACAGGTATTACTTGGACAAGGCGCGGCCCATTGCCAAGCGCTGTTGCACAGAAGTCAGTCAGGTCATTGTGTCGACGTAGGGTCTGGGAGGCAGGCTTTGCGGACACTGTCCGAAGGTGGCCGCCTCACGCATATGAGGTCAGACAGCTTACCGTGGGTAGAGACGAAAGGTGACACCACTGAAGGTCTCCGCGGCTGCCACACTGCGTACCCGCCACACACGGTAAGTTGTGCGTCGGCAGGTGGCGCTGGTGGTGGTGCACATTGCTTGTCGCTAGCCAGCCATGGCGCCAGCGGCATCCTTACCCCTGCCCTGGCAGGCGACTCCGTCGGCAGTGTGTCACGGGATGACGCAGCTTCCCGGGAACATGCTACACCTCCACTCCCGCGGTGTCTGACCCCTGGAGAGGAGCTGGTGGACGTGGTCCGTCGTAGGGCAGCGCGTGCAGTAGTAGGGGAGGGGACGACTGCGGCAGCGGTAGTGAGAAAGGATGGGTCGCCCCCGCCTCACACACTGCCACCAGTGCCCCATGAACTGTGCCGCCATCACCAGGCGCCGCGCAGGCCTCTTGTACTCCATCCTACCGAGTCCCTCCGCCACGACGCTCCCTGCGTCACCACCAGCAAGAGCTGTGTGACTCCTCACCGTCATAATACAGAGGAGCAAAATATGATGAAGGACGTGTTCAGTGACAGTGATCGAACCCTGAGAAAGAACGACCAGAAGCAGACCAATTTAGCTGGTGTGGACGAACCGGACCTCAGTGGCGATTGCTTTAATTCCAGTGGACGTTGCCCGCCGCCGGCAGTAGTACCAAAGGTACCCGAAGCTGAAGCAACCCCGCAGGATCATACAGTGCGCAGTGAAGACTTTGTGACCGTTCATGATCAGGAAAGTTCTGTCGTAGATACCGATGCAAGTGTCTTGGAAGGGAATGCAGGTGGAGAAACAGTGATTTGTGGTCTGGGTGACATTATGGAGGTGTGCAGTGGTCATTACGGTGTGTGTAGCGAGAGTGACGTGAAGTGTGTGGCAAGAGGCAAGGCCCGGCCGCCCCTTGCGGATGCGTCGGTGTTGGACAGTATTGCCACGGGTGCCGTCCTGCCCCTTGCTCCCTGGTGTAGGCCTAGTGCGGTTTCAGGGCCGAAGCCCGCGGTCGGTAACCCTCCTGCTGATGCCCTTCCGGCGGGTGCCCCTCCGGCCGGTGCCCCTCCTGCTGGTAACCCTACTGCTGCTTACACAGCGGCTGGTCCCTCCGTGAATGCCACCCCGCAGGTCCTCACCGCCTCCCGTCCCCTACCCTCTCGTCCTCAACAGCTGCCCCAACTATCATCCCCACCCCCGACAACAAGGGCGGATCCGACGTGTACAGCGCTACCGAGAAGCGGCTCTGTGGCCTGCCAGCCATCTCTCGATTCCCCCGGCGCGCCACTAGGCTCATATTCTTTGTTTTCTTCTCGGGACTGTCGTGGTAAATCCGCAGTAACTTTCCCCGAAGGAAGTAGTCGTAGTCCCTCCTTCGCTGGCGTGAAAATTAGCGAAGCTGAAATGAAAGCGAAAGGAAATATAGACCGAGAGGAAGCGTGTGAGGCTCTGAGTGATGGAGGTGTGGAGGGTGGTGGGTGTGTGGTGGCGGGACGTGAGAAAGGATCTATGGTATCCGCCCCCACACTACCTGGTATAGATTACCGTGGTGCCACGCTGACCTGTGCCTCCCTGTGTGCCCCCGACTCACCCAGTGGACTCCCGTGGTCTCCGGATCGTCGGAGCAGCTCCGACGATCGTGCCGACAGGATTGGCGTGCGTGGACAGCACCAGAGTGAGTGTGGGGTACGCAGTGAGCAGGATGAAAGAGACAGCTGGCAGCAGCGAGGTGACGCGGGACAGGAGCAGCGTGACAGGAGACTGCGGGGTGTGAGGCGTGAGTGGCGCCTGGTGCGCCCCCACCCGGCTGCCCTGCCCCAGGACAACCTTCCTCGCCACCGACACCTCCTGCCGACCAGGTTCGCGTGCCCACCCGTGCCCTTCGTCGATGGTTCCCTCGGTAACAGGAACAGCGCTAATCAGGGAGAGGAGGAGCATGATGAGAAGTCTGGGGACGGAACAGTGCCGCTGGACTGGTGCGACCTGGCCTGCTGGCTGCAGGGGAGTGAGTGCCAAGCGCCACGGCGGACTGGCACTGGTGGGCCCGGGTGGACGGGCAGTTGTGGCCATGGCACAGTGGGGGAGGCACACGTCGCTCGGTGTCCGGGGGAGGTGATAGGCTCACTTCAGGTGCTTGTGGGGGACGTACTGTGGCACTACCCATTGTATGGCACTGTGGAGCAGTGCTGCCATGATGCTGAGGATGAGTGGGAACTAGTGCAGGCCGGTCAGGGGTGGCACACGGCTATTAATAGTGGTGGTGAACTAGTGACCATGAGTAGTGACAACAACAGTGTGGCGGGCGCGGCGTCCTCGTCCACCGCCCTCCAGCCCCAGCCGTCCACCGTGGCCAACCTCCACGCTCCTGTCCATGGCTATAAAGTGGTCAGCAAGGAACAGGCTAAAGTGAAAAGCTTGCTGCCGGTGTTCGCCGACGGCAAGAGTTCGTCGGCGCGAGACATCTCCAGCAGCGTGACCTTCCGGGTCAAGGGGGACTCCACCTGGCAGACCCAGCGGCCCAACAGGAACTCGGACGTGTGTGACGTTCACATGTACCGGGGCCCCGACAGCCGAGGCGGCACCCCGGGCCTCCCAGAGGAAGGGGACGGGGGCGCCGTCATCAAGCTGTGTGGGGTCAGCTTAGGCTCCCGCCCGGCCTCGCCCGACCCATATCCTCTCTTCCGCTGCCACACGCTGCCACGGAAGGCGCCGCACCTGCGGCTGTCGTCGTTGCCGCCGTGGCCGCAGGCGCCTCTTGAGTCGCCAGTCACTTCCCCTGAGTCGGAAGTTGCAATGTCGGCGCCAACGTCGCCCCGTCTCTCCCAGGTGCCCTGTGCAGCTCTGCAGGATAACCACGTTACGCCACCAGGCTCTAGTGTGACCTCAGGAACACCTGTTGATAACAGATCCCGTGATAATGTGGCGGTGTCTGCTGGTGATGGATGCCTGAGCGGCAGTGTTGGTGCGAGCGACGGTGGTGGTGGTGGTGATCCGCCCGAACCACCAGCTATAGGGACAGCTCCGCCACGGCCACCCGCACCCTCCTTCTACCAGTGGTGTCACACCTTCGCTCGTAGTCGTGAGGCCAATAGAGAAAGTGCCAATCATTCCTCCGAACATGCATCCACGGCGCTGCCCTGGACCGTACCGGGACCGCCCCTACGCACTACAAGCCGTTGTGGACGTGGCACAGTCACGCCCAGACCGTATACGGGCGGCCGCACCAGCCAATTACTCCACCAAGCATTGCCTAACGCGAGAGAGGAGGAGGAGGAGGGAGTAGCGGGTGCGTGTGCAGGGCCAGACGCCATGGCACCGTGTTCACTCTATGGTATCGGACGAAGTCCCCCGTCGCAGCATGCAGGTTCTGAGCCGCCCCCGGCAGGGGCCCCACGTCAGGAGACGTGCAGAGCCAAGTTTCAGCCTTTACAGCCGGTTGCTGGGAGACAGAACCACCTCTTAGATTCGCTTGTAGAAGCCTCAGGAAGTCGCGGTGGGAGCACCGGTGATATGATCACTGGCGGTGAGGATGTTCGCTCCGGCACCGCCGCCGTCGACCTCACCACCCGCAGAAGCAGGCCAGCTACCTCACAGATGACATCAGCAGACACCTCACTCACCGTCTCTCACCCGCCGCCGCCGCCGGATGACTCACGTTTTGCCGCTCCAATACTGCCTCCAGATGTGTCTCCCTTGGTACCCTTGATGGGGTCGACAGATTCACCGGACCGATGTAGACAACCTGTTGAAAGAGGTGCCCGTGACGGGGCGCCCACAGTCGCCCTCGAGGACCGCAGAGTCACCACGACGGGAGCAGGAACTCCTCGGGATCTTCCAGTCTGGCTGAGGATAATGAAGTCCTCTGCTGCACAGTGCTCAGTCCCATCACAGGCTCCCGTCCCTCAGCCTCCCGTACGTAGCTCCTCGAAATTGGAAGCCATCACGACGGGGATCAGAGAGTCAGGTTCTGCCCACAACGGGACAAACATGCCAAAAACTCTGCCAAAAAAATATTCGCTGCCAGCCGGGCTCGCTCAGGCAGACAACACGCAGTTGTGTCCAACCCCAAAATGGCTTTTGACTGACAAAGCAGAGCTAAGTCATAATAAAGATGGGACCTCTCAGGAAGCCCCGGCTGTGGAAGAATCCTGTTGTGATCAGAAAGAGGCCGCACAGGAGGTGGCTCTCCTTATAGAACCTTTTTATAAACTTGCCACAGAAGAAGCATGCCATAGTCAGAAGGAATCGCAGACGGCGACTACCGCTGCAGAACCTTCTCCGCGTCAGAAGGTTCCGCCGCAGGCAGTGGCTTCCACACCCAAACTTTCTCATCGTCTTAAAGAACCTCTTCAGGCCGTAACTGTCAAAGCAGATCCTTGTCCCTCACAGGCACTTAATGTCACAGCAAAACCCTTTTGTAAAGAGAAAGGTCCCACACAGGTGGCGACTGGTATGGCTGAGCCTGTTCTTGATAGAAAAGATCCCTGTGTGGTAATGGGTGCCAGAACTATACCTCTCGAAAAGGAGATGCCCCAGGTATTGGTAGGATCAGCAGAGACTTGTCATAATCATACTGCACCGCCACAAGCAGTCACTACCTCGGTAGAACCTTGTAGTGGAAGAGAGCCTCCACAAGTAGTGACTAGCACGGTAGGACCTTGCAGTCGAGGAGGACCATCACAAGTATTGGCTACCTCAGCAGGACCTTGTGGTCAGAAAAGGCATTCACAAGCAGTGACTAAGTCTCCAGAATTTTATCCTAGTCAGAAAGCAAAGCCGCAAGCAGCTACTGCATTAGCAGAACCCTGTAATAGTCAAAGAGGGCCTTCAAAAGGAGTGATTACCTCGTTAGAATTTAGTCGAGATCAAGAAGGGTCTTTGCAGGTGGTGGCTGTCAGGTTGGAACCTTACGGAGGTCAAACAGGACCTTCACAGGCAGTGGGTGCTACAGCAGAACCTCACCTTAGACAGCAGTCAGAGACAGTCACAAACAAAGATTATCACAGTCAGAGAGGGCCTCCCCAGATAGCGAAGGCCGCAAACAAAGATTTTCCTAGACAAAGAGAACCTTCGCAGGCCGGGAATGCCCTGAAAGAAGTGCCGTCACAAGCAGGAACGCCCATAAAAGCAAGTCTTCTCATTCAGAAAGGACCTTCCCAGAAAGCGGCTAACGCAGACGAAGGTCTTCATAATCAAGAGCAGCAATTCCAGATGGTGACAGCCACCAGCGATGTTGGTCTTAGTCAAGAAGAGCCTTCAGAAGCTATGACTGCTACACATGAAGTATGTCGTAGTCAAGGAGGACCTTCAAAAGCTATGACTGCAACAAACGATGTTTGTCTTAGTCAAGGAGGACCTCCAGAAGCCATGACTGCCACAAACGATGTTCGTCATAGTCAGAGAGAGTCCGCGACACAGGCTCTTGACATAACCAAGATGACCACAGGGCAGTGTCCTCCCAAGTCCAGCACAAGTGACACACAACCACCGTTTGCATCGTTCACCGGTGAAGTGCCACTTTCAAGGGACCTGGACTTAACACATCCACACACATCTCTATCATCATTGCCCTCCCATGATCATGGAGATACTCCTGACGCAGGTAGTTTTCCATCCTCTGACGCATTTGACAGCGTAGTCGATTCGTGTTCGCCAGGTCTTGACGGGATAAGAGAAATCCTCTCCAAGGAAGAGAAAGGTGTTTATATTTGCAGTGAACCGCGGCGGGACCTGGTCGGAATCTCTGAGAACACGGAAAGGGTCGAAGAACCTGATCTAGTAAGGAACCTGTCATCTTGTTTGAGTGGTAGTGTAGCGCAGGAAAGAACTGGTAGTTTGAGTGGTGAAGATGATGTTACGATGAGGGATAAGACCCTCGGGGGCGTGTTGGCTGGCACGGAACTTCGAGAGAGACAGGGGAACACTGGGAGCGGGGAGGAGGGTGTGGGCGTGGGGCAGGAGTCCTGTGGAGCAGCTCGAGGATCGGAAGCAAACGAGCAGGCGCAGTTGGTCACCTCTCAGACTGGCGGAGAAACGCGGCCGCGATCCACACGCTTTCCCTTGGACGTCATCTGCGGCACCAAGATCAGCTGGCAGAGGGATGGTGAACACTCGCCTTCCAGGTTACCCAGGCAGAGACTCTCCTCCGTAGACCATGTACAGCTCCTCACCCCAGGCCCCGCCCATGGAAGCAGCTCCTCCAGGTCCAAGTCTACGTCACGCATCGGCTCCAGGACCACTGACGCAGCCGAGGGAGCTGTTTTGCACACGCTGGCGTTCGATGCGTTTGGTAGAGGTGCTAGAGAGGCGCCGGTCGCCAGCAACCCTGAGAATGTTACAACGCCTTCGCCACTTGTCATTCGACCGCCCATCCTTCCGCTCGACACCGTGCTGGAAAATAAGATCAAACTGACCATAGACTCCTGCACGGTCAACCAAGTAGATGGCGACACCGTCCAGGTTCCTCCGGCAACTCACCTGCCAGAGGATGGAACCTCTTGTTCTCCGGAAGGCTCAGAAGCGTCGCAGAGCGGTGATGCGACGTCGCACTTAAACGAAATGGGAAGGTCCGTCAGTGATGCGCCGACTTACTGCGTTAGTGTGAACAAGACGTTACCTGAACTCTTGAAAGACGTGTCAGTAAAAGATGATGCCGGAAAATCCCGTACCGTCGTACCATATGATGCGGTCGATGATGTGGTTATGCTGGGAAATAAAAAGGACAAGGAAGCAGAGGAAATACATTTGAAAGGTGATATTTTAGTGGGTGACGTTTGCTCTGGTGGTGTACGAGACGTTGGAGAGGACGCGAGTAATGCCCATTTCAAGAAAAACCACGGGCACATGCCTCCGCCGCCGCCGCCACACTCCAGCGGCAGAAGTCAGGACAGCACCCGGACGAAGGTCTTGCCTGACGGTGTCAGTGATAGTGTGGCACGGGTGATGGCAGGCCTCACGGACCCCGATCTGCAGCTGGAGGCTGTCGACTCCGATGTGAAGAAACCCCGTACATCAGTTATACAAGGTGAGGAGCTTGCGGCCCGCAGGGAAAGCCTCTCTGGACAAGGGAGAGATGATGTGCATCAACACCAGTGCAACCTGGGAACACTGAGCTCCGGCCAGCAGCAGGAACGGCAGCTACAAGAGGAATGTAAGGCGTCGGAGAAGGAAGAAGGTGAGGCTGTGTCGGCTGTGCTAATCCCAACCACCGGCTTATTCCTGGAGACGCCGCCACACCAGCCAGACCCAACGGCAACAGAGGAGCCCTCCCACGTTACTGACTCCTCAGGGAGAACCTCCCTACTCCAGGATAAAAGACCAGGCCTCCTGTACGCAGACGAGTGTGAGTCAGGCCTGGACGTGGGTAAAGAAACCCCCAGGGAAGTATCAGAGAATATCCCAGCCCACGGCCAAGAAGAGTTTGATGAGATGCAAAAGTCAGGTTGTAGCCTTACTGAAGTGGGAGGTGGCCTGAGAGGCCAGAATGTAGATGATGCAACTCACCCTTCACTACAGTCATTCGGTTCCCCGCAGTGGATTCAAACATTAGACGAAAAGTGTACCGTTAATACGGCGGAATCACTGCTCGAGGGAGCCATCACTTTAAGAATAGGATCACATGATGAGCGACGAGTCGACTCTTATGGTGATGAAATACAGCAGCCATTGTGTGTGGTGGTTCAGGGCACTGTGGAGTCACCGCCAGTGGTTGAGGACACTGCAGAATCACCGCCAGCCGAGTGTGGTGAACACGGCACTGCTACAATGAGGGAGCAATCGGTAGAAGAGTACGAACAAGCACTGGAAGTGGTGACGCCGGAACCCAGCCATGGGTTCAGCCAGAGCTCGGCCAGTGTAGCCACCGTGGTCCGCGTTGACACCCCGTGCGACACTCACACTCACCTTCCTCCCGAGGACGAGGAGGCCGAGGAGGAGTTCGTGGACGCCAGTGACAGTATGGACCTCGATAAAGGTGACGCTGAATTAGTGGGAGAAGTGACTCGAGGGGAAGACCACCTCGACACCCACCGCAGCTCCCCATCATTGGCACAGCCTATTGCCCTGGTCGGTGCCACGCCCCATGAAGAAGCAATGACTGGGACTCTTTCTATGACCGCGTCAGACACACAGTCTTCAGGCACCTCGCATACGTCGTCAGTCGACATGTGTGGCACTCGGTCTGCTGGTATCATCAGTGATCCCGCCGTGAGCACCTCTGGGTCTGTGTCAGAACCCGTGTGCCAAGACTCGACCCAGCAGTCGGTGATGACCGGGAGGAGAGGGAGCGACATGCCTGAAGATGGCTCCACTTCGTCGGGCGGTCACATAACGGACCCCGACATGCTGGCGTCTGCGTCAGCGTCGTCGACGGGTTCTGAAACGTGGTGGACCTCCGGTGGCGGCCCAGCGGGGCAGCGAGACCTCCTGCCCCTCGACAAGGACGAGGATGAGGCGCAGTGGCGGGCCCTGCTTGCTGTCAATCTACCCGACACTGAGGAGGAGCCCACGGGTTATGAGAGTGACGAAGACTTCGACACAGTGGATGCGGATATGCGCCGGCTTGAGGAAAAACTCAGGAAATTTGAGAGAGAACTGGGCCAGAACAGCGAGGAAGATTCTGTTCCTGAAAATGGAGAGAAGGCTTCCACAGTTCCGCCGCAAGACCCCGAGTCTCTCCAGATTTCCTCATTGCCTCGGGTGTTCCCGGCCGGGTCATCGGCCAAGACCAAACATCTCAGCCTCATGACTCGCCTGGAGGTGCAAGAGTACGAGGACTCCACCAGCGAGTCTGACAGTGAGTCGGAGGCTGCCTCCTCTAGTGACTCCGCAGATTTCCTCTTTGTGAAGACGAAGATTAAGCTGAAACCTGGAGACCGCAAGTGTCGGTCCCTGGATGAAAAGCGATCGAAAAATTACAACTTGAACAAGTCCCGTGAAGATAGGAGAAGAGCGAGTCGAGTCAAAGAAAACTCGTGTGTTTGCGAAGAGCAGCTGGACCTGAGTAACTTAAATTTACATCTGGGGACAGTGGTGGAGGAGGTTGTGTCCGTCGGTCGTGAAGAGGCACAAGTAACCAGCGTGGTGGCTGCCAAAGAGACTGTCAGCGCCATACAACCGGGCAGTGACGAACCAGAGGAGTGTCCGGACACCGCCCGACCAGGTGACCCGCGCCCGGCTGACATGGGACAGCTGGTGACTGGGGGAGAGGACGCCAACGGTGTCATGCTCTGTGGCGGGGAGGACCACCTGCTCCTCGGGTACATCTGGCACGAGGAGGATGGCATGGCAGCCGTTGACTTCGAAGGGTTAGAAGACTTTAAAAATTTCGAGGGTCAGGGAGCTCTGATGATTATGTATGAGGACGATCATGACGATAAGTTGAACGATGAAGACGTGATGACTGGACCGCCGGGAGGGCTACCAGAGTACCTGGCGGAGGAGAGTGAGTGTGAGTCGAGCTGGTCGAGAGGGTCCAGTTGTGGCGCCTCGGTCAGTTCGCCTCACCAGTCCAGCAAGGGCCTGGAGAAAACGTTCTTAGCTGCGTTCAAAAGCAGTTTAAGAAAAGCCAGTAAATATCTGGGACCAAAGATGGAATCTCGGTCGAGGAAGAGAGGGGACCAGAGCCCCGCCATGTCCCAAGACAGTAGCGAGCTGGTGGACTCCACCCAGCTGTCAACTGACCTCCCCTACCAAAGGAGGCGATGCTCCATAGGCGTGGATGACGACAGCAGCGCGGGAGTGTACAACGTGCAGAGTGGTCGGGTAGCCCCTGTCTCAGCCATACCCACCAGCGACAGTGAGGGCCCTGACGCCTTCTCCTGTAGTTCAGGAGAATATTACGCCGCCCCTGCCCTCTGCGTCAACACGTCAGACGAAGATCCGGCTGCTGTCTCGGCCCTTGCTCGGGGCATTCATTCTCAGCAGCCTCAAGACCCCTGTCACGAAGCTCACAGATCTGTTCACAACCGTGCGTGCGACACGTCAGGCCCTCCGCCCATGCCTCCCCCACGGTGGGTACAGCGGAGGTCATATGTACCCCAGAATTTGGACGCCGGTCTCCTGAACCAGTGTCTGTCCTCGAGTTCAGAAGGTCATGGCCGCTCTGCGGCTGCCACATTGTCGCAACCACAGCCCACACCCCAACCCAGTCTCCGCACAACTTCCCAAAAAGCAACGTATTCGTCGCCTACGTCTTCGACGCACGTCCACTCACCTGTAGAAAGCTTTACCAATGGGAAAGAAACGTACCCTTACGTGGTGGGTGTTACTAGTAATGCCCCAGGAGAGGGTAAGACCAATAAGCCATTCGTGGCCCCAGGCCTAAGTGTTCGTCTGGCAGAGGACGGGGAACCAGCGGAACCTGGTGCCCTGCCGCCGTTGCCGGCGCCTCCCTTGTACGCTGACGACACCCCACCTGGTGGCAGCTGGCTTCCACACGGCTACCCTCACTTCACTGTGCCCAACCACGGTAACTACTCATGCGTCGTCCCCAGTCACAGACACTTGAGAGGTGACGCAGACCTCCCCGTAGATACCCCGCTTCACATAGGCGATGCTTCCCCCACGGTACCCTCCCGTAAACCCGTGTCTGTGAAGCAGCTTAAGCGGAAACAGCAAGAGAAGGTCCTCCATCGGGAGGCCGAAGAAGGTTTGGAGGCGTTAGGGTGCACATACTGCATGGGCGTTCCCCAGATGCGTGGTCGGCCGCCCGAAGATGCCAGCCACTGGCGCCAGTCCAGCCCACACCCCAGAGCCATCAGTGACCGGCGCTCCTGGCCGCCCAGAGTAAGTTGTCTAGTGCCACTCACAAGCTGGAGTCTCCCCGCCCTTACCTGCAGCAACCTCCCTCCCCAGCCCCAAACTCCCGCTGGACAACCTTGCCTGTACTTCAGCAGGGCGGTCATCGCCGCTGTTGGTCCTGCTTGCCCCCACCATTGCCCCTCTAACTCCCATGACCTTCCTCACCGTGTGCTTCCCCCTCGTGTTTGCCGTACCTGTGCACGCTCTACACCAGGTAGTGCCGACTCACATATTAGCCTGGGTGAGGAGCCTCGTACAGACACCTCTTCTCACCGCTCCCTTGGCCCGACCTCCTCCCCGGGGTCTGATAGTGACCCTCTCTGGACGCCCGTGGTGTGCCTGGGGTCCAGCCACCGCCCGCAGCCCCCTGCCTGCCATGCACCAACCACAGTAACACCCTCCTCTCCCTCGACCAACCCATGCTTGTCTCAGACCAACCCTGCGTTAACCACAGACTTCTGGACACCCTCCATGGAAATAACTCCCTACCATTACCTCTACGCCCACACCTCTGAACTAACCTCTGAGTTCTGGGCACCCGGGGTGGAACACAGTCCCTTAACCCCCACCGAGAGTCACCATCCTGTGCTGTCCAAGGCATTATGGCCGCCTTTAGGGAACACCTCTCGACACGAAGGTGAGGAAGTCCCTCTACGCTCTGACTGCTGGCCGCCCCTAGCGGGCGCCCGATCTCTCACCCACCAGCAGGAATATAGCTACTGTGGGGACTCGGGTCACACGGGCGGAGACGCCACTAACATACCTCCAGTCGTACCCAAGCCCCTCAGTGCCTCCACCTCTGCCGTCAGGTGGCCAAAGGCAGTCGTCCCACTAACACTCCCACAGGCCGCTCCTCTGCCCACCTGCAGCTGCCCGCTACTAATCTTTATGAGCGTCCTAGACCTTACTGGCGAACACGTTACACCGGAGCATGCCCGTGACCCAACTACTACTACCCTGAGTAGCCAAGGCCCTCACCACCCTCCAACACCCTCCACCCATTCACGCCCTCCTGCATGGGCGGCGGCCTCCAACTCCAACTCTTCTTCCGTGGAGTGGGACCCCTTCCTCAAGTACAGTGCATCTGAGAGTGATGTGGATAGTGGGTAGTTAAGTGGATGGTAAATGTTAGTAGTGTGTGGGAACAGAGTAGCGAGAGGCTGGCCGCTAGTAACGCTGTGTGTGTTGACCCATCACGAGGACACGAGCCGAACCTCCCCATCAGTAGGTGGCCGGCCGGGTAGCGCGCTTCCGCTGCTGCTGCCGATGATGGTGTTGCCGCCGCCGCGTCTTCCTCCGCATCCCCTGTGACCATTCCCTGCACTGCTGTGTTCATGATACTCTTTCTGTGATATACTGGATTTTGGCAGAGGTAGCGCAATATATATTTGGTCTGTTCCTAACTCCGTATATTTTTACTTGTTTCAGAAATGATCCAGGAGTGTGTCAGCGCTAGCACACAAGGGGGAAATATTGTGTTCTTTTTGGAAATAAATGTATTTATGTAGAATGCCCGTGTTTTCCTTGGAACCCAACCTGGAAGCCTTTCTGTTATGGATCCGATTCTTAAGTAGGTCAAGTCTTTTATTTTCATTTAATTCCTTTATGAATTTCGATGCCTCAATCTTCCTTTAGTCTCTACATTTAGAGGCCTCCCATCAAGAGACGTTTTTAAGATATGACAATGGAGAATGATATTCCTCAACCTTTTTCAGAGATTCACCAGCATGATTCAGTTGAATTTCAATTTTTTTGTTGACTCAGGCTTACAGGAAGACAAAAGTTCGAAGCCCACGACAATAGGTCTGTACTGAAGAGACGATGCATTGTGTCTGATGAGATGCTGTTCATGTTCTCTATAAAAACTGTGTAACATTGATACAGATGCACATACAAGTACACATGGTACCCAAAAAAGTGTCAGGTCTTTACAGAGAAATTCTCTCTCTCTCTCTCTCTCTCTCTCTCTCTCTCTCTCTCTCTCTCTCTCTCTCTCTCTCTCTCTCTC
>JAUUDW010593451.1:0-11851 GCA_032361385.1 Panulirus guttatus | reverse complement strand
AACAGCCTTCCAAGCCTTCCTTCATCAAAAATTTTCATCATATTACAGCTTAAATACTTCCTTCGTCCCTCTTTCCACCACCTCAAAGGAGGAATTAACCTCCTGTCTCACATCTGTCATTTGCTTATCATGCAGCAACGTATCGAAGGCTTTTACAAATTGTGAATGATATATACTCCATTCACCCTTTATCTCCACTGTATCATCTACCTTACCTTTTCTCAGAAATCCAAATTGATATCACCTTTAAACCCTGGCTGACTGCCATTCAAACCTCTAATGTAACCGAAATATGGCATTTCTATTTTCTTTGTGTCTGTCAATTTGTATGTATCTGAATGTGTCTGTAAATGTATGCTTTTGTTTGCGTTTGTGAAGTTACGTGAATGTTAGTGTGTGGGTGTGTAAGCATTAGTTGAGGTTTGTGCATGTTAGTATTTGTGTGTGTGTGTGTGTGTGTGGTGTGCTTGCATGTATGGATATGTATGTGATTATCAGTGTTTGTGAATTTATGCAAATGTGTGTTTCTATATTCGTGTATCCAGTTGCGTGTATACTTACTGACTGAATACCAAACTCGAGACCTTTCAAGCAGACACCATCGTTCTTGACGAACAGCACAGAAACGCGCCCACAACCCAGGTCTGTTTCCACACTGACCTGTGTCTCTCGCTCACTCCACGCCCCAACAGTGGGCCGGACCTGAAAGGTGACGTCACCCACATGGATCACGTCCAACGCCTCGACCAATCATAAGCCAAAAAAGGAGGAAGTCTACCAAACAAATCACCTCAAACCCCTCGACCAATCATAAGCCAGGCAGGGAGGATACCTGCTAGACAAATCACTCTTCGAGGCTATTCCATGTCACCATGCGAGACATAAAAGACAGATATTTACAGTTTTTTGTGACAATCCAGGGAAATTAGTGAGTGTAGTAGCCAGTGTTGCTTACTGTTTTCTCTTGTGCATCAGAATGTTGGTAAGACCAACAGACATGACCGTGAAATGTACAAAAAAAAGAATGTCTATTTATTTTCCATTTGTACACACACACACACACACACACACACACACACACACAGATAGATAGATAGATAGATGGTTTATTGACCACAGATGCATATGTACAAAAATCATCTTAAACAAGTTCAATCAATTGCATAAACCCTACGCTAATACAAAAATACAGAAAACACATCTCTGCAGTCCACATGTAAAGAAATCTAACTCAAATTATCTCATGAATAACTAATAATAATAATAAACAAACACACTATAAACAGGCAACATTAATTGAATGTCTACGATGACATGAATTATCTTACATGCTCAGTCATGGGAATTATCGGTAACGAAATGATCTTCCAACCTCCTTATACTGTACGTATCTCTTACTTGTCAATGTACACACCTTTACCACATGTCTCCGTCTGCAAACTACCACATACACACAGGCGCTCCTCGACAGGCACACGGCCCCGCCCCAGCCTGTTCCACCGGTCTGTCTCCACTTCTAGGCTGTAGCCAGACACACGAAACCAAGTGAACGCAATTCGGTGGAATTCATTACTCCTATGTTTTGTTCCGTAAATGTCATGTATTGCGAAATTTGGGTTTATTTTCTTATATATCGTTCATCGTGATGAACGCGAATTCGCTTTACCATTACCGACACTTGCAATCATTGACGACATAGTCGGCAGGTCGATACTCGGACAGTTTTCGATAGCTCTGCCGGTAGGCGTATTAGAGGAGACGATAATTCTAACATATAATGCCAAAAGGGTCATCTTGCATCACAGATCTTTCCTGCCACATCTTTTTAAGGAATTCATGTCGTTTAAGCTTAACAGACAAGTTAGGGTGTTGTCCTCCTCACCCCTAGCATGTGTTTCAGCATTCAGTTAAACAGCCTCATGACGGGCTGTATGTCGGCGCCCACCTAGTACTCACACCCGTACATTAGGGAAGACAACAATGCTGCCTCGAACACTCGACGCTTCACTATAAAAGGCACATCACTGCTCTTCTTAATAAATGATACGTACTTAATTGCATAACTTATTTTTGGAATGTACGTTCACGGCTGGCGACACGGAACCGTCACTCATGAGCCAAAGTCTCTATATGTAATGAGCTGGGCTTAAACTGCGCACCTCTGTCTTAGGACTCACCTTTAGCACTCAATACCACGACAGTCCTCTTATTACTGATCGAATCTCCTGCTGGGGTGTTCAAACAATAGGTAGGGTTTACAAAACCTTACAGCCATTGCCAATACTACAGTAAGAAAATTACTCTAAACATAAACACTTTACCTTAACTGCTCAAAGAAGATATTTACATAGAATAAAGAAATTAACCCCGAATAGAAACACTTTTCCCTAACTGCTCACAGAAGCTGTTTACATACAGTAAAGGAATTAACTCAGAAACATTTTACCACAAATGCTCACAAAGATATCTACATACAGTTCATGGGTCAGTGCTACCAATATATACTTATCAAAGCACTGCCTCGATTTTCTCTCAATACAGCGCCTATCAGGCCTCTCCCCACTCGGCTCACACCATCCATAATCTGGTTACCAGACGAGACTACCTGATTCTTGTTACTTGGTCCACTCATGGTACCTCTCATGAACAAGGCATACTACCAACTCCTCCATACGGAGTTGTAACACCATGCACCTAGCAGCACCAGCGGCGGTAGTCTTGCCGTCCGGCCAAGGATGGGTAGTTTTCTCGCTATCACCTAGCGCCATGGACATGCTCCACAACTTATATTCTTTCCTGCATCACCCAGTTAACACCGACAGCCTTGACGTACCTGCAAACCCGGCAAAGTCCCGTTCTCGCGAACACAACAACGAGTAATATCGTCCTTTCGTCAACAATGCCCGTCGACTCGCGTGCCCTGCGGCGAGCCACCAAGCTTCCATGCAACCAGCGCGCTAAATTCAAATCCTCACATATAGTTGGAACACTGCTCGATCATTAGCTCGCCCACACGCATCGGCTCCTTGTCCCTATCCTCACCGATGACTACAAAAAATCTATTTTCGCGTTACTCACCACCATACCACAGTCATGACAAAACTTTTCAAATATTTCAACCTTTTTTTCTGCATTTTGCCTCGTCCATCAAGACTAATATATGTAACCATTCTAAAAATCTCTCTGGGTTACACTTCTCTCTCATGCATCTTATTAATTCATTTACAAAAAATATGAATAAAAGGGAGGATGTTGGCGAGCCCTGTCTCACGCCCAGAGTGGCCGTTGCTACAGCGGTGACCACCACACTCTGAGTTACTCGGTAGATGGCCGTCATCGCAGCCAGCATCACCATTCCATACCCTAATCTCTTTAAGACAAAATTATTTGTGTCTCGGTACCATCGTAAGCTTTTGAAAAAAATCAACAAAAATTACTAACAATTTGATTTTCTTCCGTCTGGCCGCATCAGTCAGGAGACGCAAAGCGACTTTATGTTTGAGGCAGCCACGAGTCTTCTGCTTGTTCTTGGAATGGCCTGAACCAGTCACTCGGCCTCTCGTAGAGGACCATATCGCATAGCTTGGCTATGGAGTTCATTACACTAATTCCTCGGTAATCATGCGGGTTTAGTCTGTCATTATTTTTAAATGCAGTGAACATCTTTCCTCTAATCCACGTTTGAGGGTACGCACCAGAAAGGAAAATACTGTCGAAAAGAGTGGTTATTGTTATTATCTAGTGAGGTGGTAACTGTAAAAACACGCTGGGTGGGAAACCGTCTGGCCCGCAGGCTCTGTCGCGCTTCATTCTCTTTATTTGTTCATGCCCCAGAACGGGTGAGATGGGCTCATCCAACATGGGGATAGCGACATCTGTTACTACCTTGGGACCACATCTGGGGGATTCAAAACCGCCTCAAAATGAACTTCAAACTCTTCGTCACTGGGGCACGAAGCAACGCCAAAGCTATCTGTAGCATAGCCACTCCTCCAGTTAATTGCTTGCCAAACTCTCGTGTCATCTGCATCATCCAGCAACCTTTCCCACCTCCCTAAATTAACAACGTGATCTGCTCTCTTGTCACTCGTACACTAACTGGATTGTGCACATGAATATAAAGCATCTGAAATACTACGTTCCATATCTCCAATTCCCAAATCTCCATTGATCTCCGGTGGATTTACTTGACCAATATTACTTACAAATATATCACAGTCAAAGTCATTAAACTTGAAGGCTTTCCTAACCTCTCTACTCTTGCCTGGAATACCACGGAGGGCGGCGTGATTTTCCAGCAATGACGCCCTGGCTAAGAGACCGTCCAGATGTACGCTGCTGCTGACCAGTTACATAATGAGGGCGTGGTCAGAGGGGAGATCACCTCTCTGTAACTCACAAAACTCACTCATGTGATGAACCATTGCACGGGACGTGAGACATGTGTCCACCTCTGAAAATTTTTATCCTGAACCCAAAGACTGTTTATCACAATGAAGGCAATGTCCTTACATAAAGCAGATAGGAGTTCAGCATTATCATTTGGCACATTGACATCATGATGTTTTTCTGTATATGACCAGCCTTATCTCACACAGTGTCATTATGTCAAACACACACACACACACACACACACACACACACACACACACACACATACACACAGAATCCAGCCCATTCCTGACCTTAAGCTCTTTTAAGATTAGTTAACTAGTTACTATCATGACCTCCCAATTCTGTAATGCCTGTAATACCTCAACTGTGTATTTCCGGCCACATGGCTGCCTAAATGCAACAAAACCGTTACTTATCTATTTCTATATTTATTCATTTTCACACACAAGAGGACAGAGCATCCCCGCCAGCGCCCCAGACAAGTCAAAAATGTTAGATGGCAGTGTCAGACGGAAAGGATGGCTTAGTAGTAAATGGCAGAAATCCGACATCTGAGGATCGTATAAGGGAGAGCGCTGGTGATACTGTCGAAGCCGGTGAAAACAAAGCTGATCCAAGAGATAAGATAAGAAGAGATTCTCATCTGCAAGCCACTGCCGGTACCAACAGATTTGGTTATATTCAAGGAAGTAAGTTGTCTTTTTTTCCCCGAGAGCTAGGTTGAGTGATGAAAAATGCTCTGGCGCATGGCAGACGGCGCTGCAACCAGGACGGAAGAGTATTGGAAGTAAAATAGAATGAAGTAAAGTTGAGCCTAGTGCAAAACATGCACGATGTAAGACAGAGATCATTTAGTATTTCATAAATTTGGAAGCAAATTCACCTGCGTGATGAGAGCCGCTGTGATGATGGTCTCAATTCGTGAAGAACCTCTCCTTCAGCTGTAGCATCTTTCGTATTCTGTGTCGAGAAATTGGGTCTTTTGCATCATTCTGAAGTCTAATGGTTCCCTTGAGGCAAGGTTACGACAAGGGCTATAGAGGTTAGCAATTTGCTTATATCTCATTGATAAAGGACCAGGTTTAATTGTTCATTTCTGTGACGAAAAATGATTGCGCTCACGTTATATTTGGCGAACACATTTGAAAACGTAGATGAATTGAAAATCTTCTTTCAAAAAAATCTTTTCTCTTGCAGAAAAAGGTAGGTCAAGCCTTCAACAAGCTTCTAGAAGCTTGCCAAAATGCAGGTAAGTTTACTAACCTGAATGATTTTTTAAATAGTAAAGGGATTTCTCGTAACACTGAATTTCAAAGAATTATATTTACTCTCCTCTCTCACTCAGCATTTCCCTTTTTTTCCGAAATGCTTCATAACTTGGGCAAGGTCGAAATGTACGACAGGCTAAGCGTGCTATTTGGTCTGAACGTAAAAGATCGTCACATCTTGGGGCAATTCGTGAGCAGCTGAAGGAAATTTGATCAAGTTTCAACATCTGAAGGTAGGCGAACACGAATAGTTCTGACTAAGGCTACAACAGGAGTTTCCAACACTCACCACGCTTCCAGTGAATATACTTATGCCCTTTGCTTCAAAACATTTATGCGAGATGTGCGAAAATAACCATAGACCACGGCTCTCTGCACAAGCCCTTGAAGCATATCTACGGATGGAGATTTCAGAGAGCAACACCTGACACTGACTGTACGTATATGCGTGAGCAATCACATGCATCTTAAAACCAATTTTTCTTGGAATATCAATATACTCTGGTTAGATTTCTTTAGCATGTTTCATTTACTATTTGCCATTATCTGGTCTCCGTGACTGACGAGCCACTTCGAACTGCTGAGAAATATCCAGATGAATGCAGCAACCCAAGCGTGGAGTGGAATGAGCGAGGGAAAAAAGGCGGGAAGCCCTCACTCTATCCACACTGGACGAACGATATAGGGGAGGCGTGTGTGTACGTGAATTTCAAAGAGGTCCCAACGCCGCTCAGACTGAACGTTTCTTCGATGAAAGAAGAGATTCCAGAGCAAGAAGAGTATGACTAGAGGTTAGGCAAAATCAGTGTTCCGGAGGGACGTGAAGAAGCACTTCTGCCAGCAAGAGATAAACAAGATGAGCGAAAATGAAGTAAATTTGACTTGAAAAGAAAAAGAAAATGAGTGACAAATGATATGGATAAAGAGACGAGGCTTCACAAGTGTAAAGTTCCCTCCCCTTATGAATACATAATAACAGATGAATAATGCGTGACAACACTGGATCGACACAGACAGAGATGTCTGCGGAAGTAATGATTGTAACTGTTACGAAGTTGTTAGGATCAGGAGCAATCCCTTTGTTAACGACGGTATGTATTAACCAACTCCCTGAGCACAAAGGCCAGTCCGCCGTAGCCAGGGGTCGTTCTGTCGTGTGTGAATGTCGTACCAGAGGACCTAGGGCATGCTACGCACGTGGACTATTGCATGACGGTATAGGGAATTGCTGATGGCCCACGGCCGGCGAGCGGCTTAGCCTGCGAGAAGGAGGTGAATATTTGATGGACGGGGCGCTTCAGGCAGGCTATTTAGCCACACATCAACTGTCATCAATCTGAAGGTGAAGATTTACGATGCGCCCCGTTAGTCTACTGTCAGCATGTCTTCTCACCAAAGGGTTCCTTGCCTGATGAAGATAATTTCTCTCTTAAACATGAGTTTGTCAGGAAAAAAAATATGACTGGTAGTATATCAGTGCTTCTCACCTCCACCCACACTAGCCCTTGATGTAGTTCATGACCTACCTCACATCCAAACTCCCCTCTGCTGAACACCTTCTGTCTGTTTCCTCACATAATCTTCCATCCGAGACTCAGCTGTTTAAGTCCGCTCTTCTCTTCCCTGTTAAATCACGAACTATAATCTCTAGCACTGTTTCTGCTCCTCACTGTCGTACAAAATGTATTTGGCTCACCTCATAGATCTTGAGTCTCCCAAATCTAAAACCGTCTGGCTCTTATTTTGTTACTTTCAATGTATTTGCTTTTCATGTTTCGTGTGTCCCCCTCCCCAGCCCAAATCCTCTGCTGTGAACGAGCCTTCGATCATTTAATCTCCCGCTATGAGGCGTTGCTATGTTCACATCCATGTGGTGAAACCCTCTGTGCAAGGGACTTCATGAAGAATGGCTTGGCACAGCTGAGGATGGTCCAGATGAAGTTGAGGTCCTTTCACTATTCTCTCCTTAATGATATGGTGCAAATAATTCACAAGGTCATTATTGGTCATGATTACTCCTTCAGCACACCCGACCTCTTTTTCTGCCTTTGACCTCCTCCAACTGGACAATTCCAATCCTCCAGTCGCGAAACACCAACTTCGGCACTCTGGGGAGGCTCATTGGTCTACCTTGTGCTTTTTCTACTGACTTTCCTTAGGAACAAAGCAACATTTCAAACTAGGATACCCTCAGCTGTGCTGATCGTATAGCAGAGGTCATCTTGGTTGGGATGGAGTCCCACATCCCTTCTACTAAATCTGCTGTGATACCTGTCTCGTCAGGACAGAGCATAAAAGACACATAAGACTCTCCAGTTCCCCTGAATCTCGTTCCGCCTTCATTTCCGCTCATAATCATTGTAAAGCTGTTTGTAGAGTCAAGTACCGCTTCATAGAGAGAAAGTGCACTGATGATAACTTTTACAGTTCAACCTTTTTCCTTTTCTTCTAACCTGGCCATCCTTTAGCTAAGCCCTGCAGCTGACGAAGCCACTCTTTTTGCCATCATATTTTCCTCTGTCTGTTTTGGATCATCCCTCATCTAACCATCTTCCCTATCCACCTACGTCCGCTGTATTTCCAAGCACTCACCCAGCTACAAGTGGCGAGGTGAGCGGCAAGTACAGTATACATCCTCGTGTTCTATGCAAGCGCGCCCGTGAACTAGCTCCCATTCTTCCTCGCCTAATTTTGGGTTTAAACCCAAACTTCACCATATTCTTGGATGCACGCCTTGTTACAGGTCAAATCCTTACAAAAGGGGATTGTTCTAATCGTTGTAACTTTCGTCCAATCGTTCTCGTTTCCGTTCTTTCCAGAGGGTCTTCAGAGTGCAAGGATCGCTGGCAGTCTTCACCATGTGACTCATACCTGGTCTTCCTATCTCAAAGGTTGTCATAAATCTTTTCCTGTGGACCTCGACATCTCCAGAGCATCTGACGGGGTGCGGCACTCTCTGCTTTCTAAACTTCCTTCCCCTGTCTTTTCTGTTTTTTCTTTACTCTCTAAAGCACAAGTTTTCTTTCTGATCCTTCTACTTCAGTTGACGCAACAATTCATCCCTTTTATCCTGTCACTCAAGGTTTTGTCCTTACTGTTTAACTTCCATCTACCGTCAAACTCCTCGGGGATAGGGCGTTAACAGATACAGTGAACTCCCGGCTCTTCAGGCTTAAAGAAAGGACCTTGCAGTTTAAGCACATGGTCAAATACCTGCCGGGAAGGAGAAACTCTGCTGCAGACTTACTATCACACTACCCAGCCCTCAAGTCAGTCCCGGAACTGCACGACACGGACCTCGACCAAGAGATAGCGGTCACAGTGGCTGCGGTCACCATAGCCTCCATACAGGACAGTGACTGCACCATGGATGAAGAAACGGTGAGCAGAGCAGCTGCCGAAGACCCTGTGTACCAGCTGTAGGTTACTAAGGTCCTGGCTGGGGACTGGCAGGAAAGCAGACCCCAGGAGGTCTCCTGCCTCCAGCCTTTCTATAACATCTGGAAGTGGCTAGCTGTGACCATTGAGCTCCTCACGTACACATACAACCAGGGGTGCATCTGGCTGATGGTCCCCTGACAGCCTCCGCCACCAGGTGGCCTGTAACCTCCATGCAGGTCACCAGGGGTTGGACTCCATGCTAAGGAGGGCCAGGCAGTCTGTGTACTGGCCCAGCATAGAAGACCTGCAGCACCACAGAGCATCGTACGAATCTTGCAACACTCATGCCACATCCCTGCCACAGGAGATCATGACGCTCATCCCGTCCCCTGACTACCCATTCCAGCACACCATTGTCAACATATTCTCCTGGGAGAGCCACACATACATGGCCTATGCCAACAGGCTGACAGGGTGGCTTGAGGTGGCCTATTTCCCTAATGGCACAACCTCCTATAAAATCCAGACACAGCTCAAGAGGTACTTCACCCGTTGCAGAGCCCCCGAACAGATGTCCATGGATGGTGGAACCAAGCTAGTGAGCACAGAGATAGATGCTTTCTTTAAGAACTGGGGGGTCTCGGTATGTCTGTCGTCTGCCCAGTATGCACAGTTGAATGGTAGGGCTGAAGTGGCAGTCAAAACGGTGAAGAGAATCATCAGAGACAACACGCCTTCGGTAGGCCATCTTGACAACGACAAAGCAACCCTGGCCATCCTACAGTATATGATCACTCCCCTACGAGAGATAAACAAATCGCCGGTGCAGTTGGCCAGGGGCAGGCAGCTTCAAGATGGGGTGCCCATGGCCAAACAACACCTGCTGATGGATCGATGGAGGAGGGAGTGACAGATGGCAGAGGTGCAGGAGGCAGTGGTTGCCTGCGGCACCCCCAATAGTTTACCACCTCTCATGGAAGATTTTTGCATTCGCATCCAGAACCAGGCCTCAAACCTGTGGGACCGGACAGGCATGGTTACAGAAGTGCTTCCACACTGCCAGTACACTGTCAAGCTAGATGTTAGCAGCTGCCTATTGCTAAGGAACAGAAGACATTTGAGGGCCGTGGCAATACCGGTGAGTACCACGCCCTCACACTCACCATCCAGCACCAGGCAGCACCCCACCCCTGTGCCCATTGAAGATGAGCACCCCACGCCTACCCAAGTGCTCAGTCGCCCCAATAGGAGGTAGATGCACATCCTGTACTTACCCAGGTGCCCCAGCAGGAGGGAAACATGGCCGGAATGGATGGATGACTATGATACTTCAACTGTCTTGTAACTCCAGGACCTATATATTTCTTTTGTATTGTTAATGCTTTTTTTCATGTATTATCTTAGGAGGGGGATGTAGGATAATTGTACGTAGATATGTTGGGCATAGGCTGGCAGCGTGGGCACGCCAGCCACCAGGTCAGGCCAGGCCATTTGTTGTCAAGTAAAACTAGAGAAGAAAGCTGTCTTTTCTTTACTCCCAAGCTAGCCATCAGTAACCAAGGCCAAAGGAGTGGTGACATAGTATTAAAATGTAAGTGCGATATCACCTTTTAGAATATGTAAATGTAAATGTGATATCGCCTTTCAGAATATATGTGGGAGGCAGACTAGGTTTTTTTTGCAGACATTGTAATACATAGTCATCCAGCATATTGTAGCGTATAGCCATGTTTGACATGGTTAGATATATGCTCGTCACAAATTGAATATTACTTTTTAACTGTTTTGTGTGGCTTTACATGAAATTTGTTGCTATTTTTTTCTTACATATTGCATAATGAGTTTGTGATATCATAATGCATACAAAATTAACTTGTTCATGGACTTAAATATGATTCTTTTGAGAAATATTGTGACATGTGGATGGCATCATCTGACAAGGTTCATGAGGATGCTGTGTTGGCCTACTGGCCAGCCAGGCAAGTGATTTCCTACAGTCTTCTCTGTATATTTAGTGTGACTTATTGTGCTTCCCAATTTTATCAAAATATTTGAATTTGAATGAAGAAAAATGAAAGATGTTTTAATTGAACATTATTTATTACTACAAGAGTGTATAGTATAAAATTCAAAACAGTTGTAATTGAATGGAAAGAACATTGCTTTTATTCTATAATCCATGCTTTTCTTACTCATACTCTCAGTCATCCAGTCTCTCCATACTTGCTACTGACATGGAAATAACTGGCCATAGTACCACTTTATGCCAACATCATTATACTATATGTTGCACAAAACACACATCACTACTTCCTCCCATTTTACCACCCACCTCGTACAAATTCTAAATACAAGTATTAGCGTAATCAACCTGCAAAAACAATGCATTGTATTGATATCATTCTGGAGTTTCTTTACTAATTCATACACTAAAAATGAGTTACATGGAATACAATATGAAGAAATATGTTGAAACAGGAATATGAACAGCACAACAGTTTACACATTACAACATTTTGAGTTCAGAGGAATTAGTGATGGGTTGCCTCATGGTTAAAGATGTACACGTTATTTGGTAAACAATATGATAAATTCTATCTTTTGTATTTTTTTTAACGCTTCTCTGCGTGTTCTTACCTAATGCATGAACTAATGGTTATCAGCATATTCAGAAAAAGTATAAGAAAAACTTTCTTAGCTCCTGGAGTTACATATCTTGTTTTCATAACTTTCAGTTTTCACTTAGTGCATCACTTAGTGCATGATAAGTGAAGTTATATTTTTTAGATATTCTTTTATAGGTATAT
>JAUUDW010593340.1:0-11851 GCA_032361385.1 Panulirus guttatus | reverse complement strand
TGAACAGACAGGAGGTTGAAAGGCATGCACAAGATAGAATGCATTGGAACGATGTGGTATACAGCAGTTGACAAACTGTCAGTCGACTGAACCAGGGTATGTAAAGTATCTTGGGAAAACCATGTAAAGGTCTTTTGGGTCTATTAGTGGGTAGGGAGTTAAGATTTCAGTGCATTGCACATGACAGCTAGAAAATGGATATGAGCGAGTATGGCTTTTACTCAGGTGTTCCTGGTGCTTCCTTGCTAATGCGGGAAATGTTGATGAAGAATGATTTTTCTTTTCACTAAAGCAAAACACTTAAGTGAAAAGAAAGAATCTTAGAAGATACAGAGAACTGAAATTCAACTCATGAATGAATTTCTTGAATTTTATTAAACACGGATTATCTAAACTGATATAGTATATTATGTGAAGTAGTTGATGTGGTAAGTTGATTTTTTCTAAAGAAACCAATATATGTTGTAAGCATTTACCAAGTATGAGTAAGTTTATTTGAGATGCTTTACTTTTCAGGTGCAAACAGAAGTTCCTGGCTCGCCTATCTTCATTATGAAGCTGGCTGAGTGTGCTCGTCACTTAGAGGTGCAGATTATTGCTGATGTTTATGGCAATGCTGTTTCATTGTTTGGCCGTGACTGTTCTGTGCAGAGAAGACATCAAAAAATCATTGAGGAAGCACCATGTGTGATTGCCAACCCTGAAGTTTTCCACAAGATGGAACAGGTCATTATGATAAGCTACATTTTATGATTTGCATATTGTTCTGTTTCTTTGGCCTAGGTATCCCAATTACTTTAGTGATAATATGTTTCACTGCATGTATTGAAGGACAGCAATGCAGAACTTTTTATACTTATTTGCCTCTTTTACCATAACATGGGAGTATTTGGAACAAGTAAACAATGGCCTAATTTGCACATTTCTGCACTCAAGCTGTTATTTATAATATACAAGATGCATTGCTTAACATTAAGAGCCAGACTTCACAGACTGTTCCATAACTTATTTATGTACCATAGTTTATCTTACTCACAGCGCTTTATTTCCTTCATACCAAATCAATTCAATTCATTTTTTCACCCTCCTGCATATTTAGGGATAAATATTCCAAAGCCTTCTCCTTTGTATCTTTCCATTTCTGACACATAGATTCTTTTAGTTACTCTTTATTCTCTTGGTCCATTTCAGCACACCCTGGCTGACCCTTGCAATCAGACAGCACTCACTATCACACCTTTCTCTTAATCTTTCATTCCTTACATGATCAACCTTCTTCACACCCACGAATCATCCCTAGGCATTTCAGACATCCACACAACACTCTCTGGACTGCATACCTTTCAGACTATAACCTTTCTTTCCACAAACTCCATATTGCACTTGCAATTTAAACCTACTCCTCCACCTTATGGCACACTGCAGTCCCATTGATTCCAACTGCTGCTACATCCTCTCCCAGGTTCCTAAGCATTCCATTCCTATTGGTTCTCTCTTTTTAAGCTTACTCTCAAACCACCCTGTTTCATTGCAGCGCATCATTAACATCCTTTTTTTATGGTAGCTGAGACATGAGCAAATAATTCTCTCTCTCTCCTCTCTTCTCTTCTCTTCTCTTCTCTTCTCTTCTCTTCTCTTCTCTTCTCTCTCTCAAGTTGAACAACCATAGTGACATCACAAACTCTGTCACAGATCATCCTTTTATTGGAAGCATTCACTCTCCTCGCTTCCTATCCATAAACAGAACATGCCTTACACATTTGATAAATACTTCTCACTTCTTTTAGCAGCTTTCCTCCCACAACGAATATTTTTAAGA
This sequence comes from Panulirus guttatus, assembly GCA_032361385.1. Taxonomy (NCBI): domain Eukaryota; kingdom Metazoa; phylum Arthropoda; class Malacostraca; order Decapoda; family Palinuridae; genus Panulirus; species Panulirus guttatus. The sequence goes on along the minus strand of JAUUDW010593340.1, from coordinate 10,032 downwards.
CCTTCCACAAGGCCTCTCTATCAACCCTATTATATGCTTTCTCCAGATTTATAAATCCACATGCAAATCCAACTGTTTCTCAGAGTATTTCTCACACATTTTTAAAGCAAATCTTTCCCTACATGTCGAAGCTTTGGAACCCTCTACCTTTGCATGTCTTTTCCAATACCTTTGACCTGGTACATTTCAAAAGACAGGTCTCTCATGTCCTCAGAAATTCGTAATTACTTTCACCACCTCTTATCTTTTTACCAAACTGCTCTCCCTGACTCTCGCTTCGCACACCACCCTGACCAAAACACCCTACATCTGCCACTCTTTTATCATCATACACATTCAACAATCCTTCAGAAATACTCACTCCATCTCCTCCTCACTCCGTCATTACTGGTGTTCCCATTTGTTCTCTTGTCTTATGCACATTATTTACCTCCTTCCAAAATATCTCTTTATCCTCCCTAAAGTTTAAGATACACTCTCACCCCTGCTCTCATTTGCCCTCTTTTTTCAACCTTTGCACCTTTCTCTTGATCTCCTGCCACATTCTCCTATATATCTCCCAGTCATTTGCACTCCTTCCTTGTAATTTTCGTTCAAATGCCTCTCTTTTCTCTTTCACTAACAACTTTACTTCTTCATCCCACCACTCGCTACCCTTTTTAATCTACCCACCTCCCACCTTTCTCATGCCACATGCATCTCTTGCACATGCCATCTCTACTTCCCTGAATACATCCCATTTCTCACCCATTCCCTCTCACTTCATTTGGTCTCACCTTTGCCATTCTAAATTCAGTCTCTGCTGGTATTTTGTCACATGTCTCTTGTCTAAGCTCACTTACTTTCATTACCCTCTTCCTCCCAACATTGTTACCTTTTTTTTTGAAAACCTCTGCAAATCTTTACCCTTCCCTCCACAAGATAGTGATCTGACATCCCACCAGCTGCCCCTCTCAGCACATTTTCATCCAAAAGTCTCTCTTTATCAGCACAGCTTGACAAGCTCTTCACCATTTCCATTCATAATACTGAATACCCTATGCACATTAATTATACTTTCAACTGCCACATTACTGTTGTACATCTCTGATGCAATGCTCTGAGGTCCAGCAACTCCCATGCTCTGGCACATTTTGAATATGCTGCTCCTAAGCAACTCTCCAGAAATACTTACACCTTCATTACGTCGGAGCTTAAACCACGTTATAATTGCACTGTATAATTCTGTTCTCCTGGCACCTTTCAAATTTTCCGAAACTTTAAACTTTTCTGGCTTTCATTTTCACCAAAAAACTTAAAAATTTTCTCCTTTTGTTTCTTTTAGTCATACACAGTTGACGATTCAGTCTCATAGTACTCACACAAAGTCCTTATAGAAGTTCTTTTATCTAATTTTCTCAGTAACACCACCTTCTCAAGCATCGATAATGATTTATGTTTATGCTTATTAGTGCTATCGCCATCTTTTGCACCTCTTGGTCTCTTGGATGACATCCTGAAGGGCTAAAATACAGCTAAATATAAGAAATTAACAGGACTGTTAATTAGCTTGGCCGCAGCATAAACAGATTTTGGCACATTATCACTGCTAACTTGCTAACAGCACCACCCTTGTGGCAGATCAACAAACTATTTTTTTTTTCTTATGGCGGTAGATTCAAAACATTCCGGTGCATGGAAGTTGCAAAACCTCAGAGCATCGGATTAGAGAGACACAACCTGTAGTAGGAGACTTCAACAGTCCAAACATATCAACCAACCCACAGGGGTGGATGAACAGTTGGGTTGACTGTGAACTGACTGCCATAACCAGGATTTAAACCTATGCACTCGACCCTGGGTGGCCCATGAATGTGTCATGGTCATAAACACTAACCATTACACCATATGACCACCTATTCAGAAACCTACTTAAGTAGTCCTATCCAGGATGCTCTAAAGTTCTCCATGGTATATCAAAAAGAGCCCCTCTTTTCCTCCAGGTTAGGATAAATATCCTGAGGATTAAACACTGATAAGACAGGACCAGGAACCTTACCATTAAGTCACCTGGTAAAGGCTTTAACATAAATGAAGTGACTTTCACAAAGGAGGTCACCATTTACCTGTATCAGCTACCTGGCAGTTCACAAAGACAAGACTCTACCTCTTCCAATTTCATGAAAAGTAGGAGCAAGCCTCAAAATCTGTCCTTATCTTCAATAATAAAAACTGAAGTAAGATACAGTTCTCTTCAAGCATACTCACCAACATGAGGACCACTTATCACTTCTGGCAAAGCAGAATATCTCACAAAACATTTTTCACCTACAATACTACATCCACTTTTAGAAAGAGTGGACTGTGGTTTTGTGAATGTCCATACATATCCTTTGACTCTCCCTCGTTGATAGGTAACATGTTATCAGTCAAAAAATGCAATAGTCAGGTAACTGTCCTGATAAATGACTGTTCCTTATAGCTGCTGCTGCTGCTGTGGTTATTTAAGACAGTGGGGTTACAAAGGATTTTGGCAAAGGCACCATCTAAAGAAAACATTGTTTCTACTCTTGTAGGGTTGCTTGATGAGAGACAAGGAACCTCTGTACATTGAAGAAGTGGTTCCCAAAGCTTAAATGGAATGACAAGACAGCTACAGACTCACTTTTCAAAATCAACATGATCAATACAAACTTTTAACTTGTTTATAGGTGGGTGATGAGGGAAGTGAGTCTTGGAGAGAGGGGCAAGTACGCAGTCATTAGTGGATAAAGAAGGGGCTTAGTAAGTTCTTGTCTAATGATGATACAGCACTAGTGGCAGATTCAAGTGAGAAACAGCAGAAGTTGGTGACTGAGTTTGGAAGAATGTATGAAAGGAAGATGATGAAAGTAACTGAGAATAAAAGCAAACTTTTTGGGTTTAGCAGAGCTATGGGTCAGGTCAGTTGGGGATTGTGAGTATGAATGAAGAAAAACTGGAGGAAATGAAGTACTACAGATACTTGGGAGTGGACATAGTGGTAAAAGGAACCATGAAAGAAAAAGTGAGTCACAGGGTGGGTGAGGGGGCAAAGGTTTCCAAAAGTCTTTCGATAAAGTAACTCACAAGAGACTTTTACATAAACTCAAAGCACATGGAATTGGTGAAGAACTCTGTACATGGTTCAGAAATTGGCTTACTGGAAGAAAGCAGCATGTAGTATTAAATGGCGAAGCCTCAGATTGGCTAAGTGTAATGTGTGGTGTGCCACAGAGGTCGGTCCTAGGCCCCATTCTCTTCATAATATACATTAACGACCTTGAACTCGGTCTCACACCTAAGATCTCCAAATCTGCTGATGATACTAATATAGGAGGTAGAGCTGTAAACAGCCGGGACTGTGAAATGATTCAAAGAGATCTAACTTACTAGTAAAGTGGTCAGGCAGATGGCAAATGAAGTTTAACGTACACAATTGTTAAGGTATGCACTTTGGAGACGAGTATACGTTACGACTACAAACTATTCAGAAACTCTCTAACTAAAGTAAATGAAGAAAAGGACGTTAGATTTGTCATTAGCAACAATCTGAAGTACATTAAACAGTGTCAAGCAGAAAGTAAAAGAGGCAACCAAATGTTAGGTCTCAAAGCCAGGAACATATATTACAAGACACCAGAAACAATTCTCACACTTTATAATTATCTAGTAAGACCACACCTTGAATATGTAGTCCAGTTGTCATCTCCAAACTATAACAAAAAGGAGGAAAAATAAGACCAAGTACAAAGACACACAACAAATTTGATCCCATCCCTTAGAAATCTGGAATACGAAGAGAGGCTAAAATGCTTGGAACTCTTCTCCCTTAAAAAACATAGACTTCATGGTGACTTAATTCAAGTGTTCAAAATTCTGAACAAGTTTGATAATGTAAATCATGAACATCTTTTTGAAATACAAGAAAATACAGTTACCAAGACAAATGTAGTACAGACATGGGAAAAAGCTTCTTTGCCTATAGGTGTGTTGAGCACATGAATAAGTTAACCTCTGAGGTAATGAATGATAAGACTGTAAGTATCTTCAAAAGTCATTCAGACAAATACAATATAAATTCAGGCATACTCTGAGAAAAACACCAGAAATAAACTGTACAAACGACAGTGGTAATGGGGACAGTGGAAGGCTAGTGCACAGCAGTGGGGAGTTGGTGATAGCTTAAAAAATTGCTAAACAAAATTACATTTCTTGTCTTTTTTTCCTTTCTTTTTTCCAGACAACCCAGTTGTGGGCCAATCAGTCCTCCTGTTGTCTGTCTTTCACATGGAAACTCATGTAAACACTGAAGAATGTATGGAATGAGTGGTTGTTGTCTAAGAGGACAAAAATGGGTATGTTTGAAAGTGCAGTAGTTCCAACAATGTTATTTGGACATGAGGCAAGGGCTATAGATGATGACGTGCAGATGAGGGTGGAAGTGCTGGAAATGAAATGTTAGAACAATATGCGGTGTGAGGTGGTTTGATCGAATAAGTAATAATTGGTGAGAGAGAAGTGAGGTAATAAAAAGAGTGTGGTGGAAAGAGCTAAAGAGGATGTGCTGAAATGATTTCAACATATGGAGAAAATGAGTGAGAAAAGGTTAACAAAGAGGATATATGCATCAGCAATGGAGGCAACAAGGATAAGGGGGAAGTCAAACTGTAGATGGAAGGATGAAGTGATAAAGATTTTGCATTATCAGGACCCGAATATGCAGGAGAGTGAAAGGAATTCATGGAATAGAGCTCATGGGAATGATGTGGTATACTGGGGTCGATGTGCTGTCAATGGACTGAACCAGAGGGTGTAAAGCAGCTGGGTAAATCATGATAAGGCCTATGGGGCCTAGTTGTGGATAGGAAGCTGTGGTTCCTGTACACTGCAATGACAGCTTGAGAATGAATGTTAGTGAATGCTGTCTTTCTTTGTTCCTGGCACTACCTTGCTAATGTGAGAAATGGTGATTATGTATGAAAAAATACATCCAAACTCTTTTTGAATTTAGACCAGAAGAAAAATTCTGTTGTAGCATGTCAATGGATCTGTTACAGATGACAAAATCTGAGTCTCTGCTCTTAACACATAGCCAAGGCCCTGCTGTCAATTCCATCTGGAGCAGATAAAAAAAATAATTTTACATCTGGATAGAATATGAGCTGAAGTTATTAAAAATCTACAGCTCAAAGCTCAGTTGGTTTTCTGCTCTGAGGCAACTTATCTAAGCATCTGAAGCATTTGGCAAACATCTTGCACAACCCTTCTGCATACTGCATAAAACGAAGCTCCACTGAGAACCCAACCTGAAGCGACTTTTAAAGTGCTTGAAACACTTGGCTAAAAATCTGAGCTGGGGATCTGATTACAGCATAGAACCAAAACTTTCTAAAATAAAAAATCCTGAGACAATGTATTGATGTGTCACACCTGGGTGCCAAGGCAAGCCATCAGTCTTTGTACTGGATACAATCAAAACTACTGAGATTCCAAAAGGAAAAGTACCATGAGGCACTGCAACCTAAAAGTTGAGCAATAAGCCTGCAACAACTGGGGTTCTGTTACTGAAGGCAATAAAAGCCCCACTGAAGGTGCTTACAGGAACAGTTCTAATAGGCATCACAAGGGCTTCCTGTAGGTACACAATATCAATCTCCATTTACATGGTGTGTTATAAGTAAGCTGTTGGGGAAAAGGAAGATTCATCTATTAATCTCTGTTAATTTACACTTCAGGCCTAACCATTTACTATGGTCCTGTGTTTTTCATATCTTGTTTCAACATTACTGTTAATGATAATCAAATGTATCTGTAAATATTTTCATGCTGTTTTGTTGGAGTCAAATCCCCTAACCCTCCTCCTTTTTCCAGGCTTGGGACTGGCAGGAAAACATCCTGGCGGAGTTAAACAGCTATGTACAAAATATATACCGTGTATTCCTTTTTATTTTCATAATCAATCAAGCAATCAACAACGTAAGCGTGCATGCTAGTCCATCCCTGTACTAACCTCCTGGATTTTATAAGCAAGTCCAAAATGAAGCCAATTCATTCATCATCAGAATGGTATATGCGTCAGCTGGCAATGCCAATGTAATAGCTGCCTACAATGGTCTCACCTGAAATGTTTGGGAAGGAATGTGCTCCCCAAACACTGATGTGGTTTTGTAGCTCATGCAAACATGAATATTAGGGACTGATGGGTAACATTTCTAGCATTTCAAAATCAGTTTTCATCACACATATTTACATTTATGACTTCTTGAATACCACCAGGTATTTTCCCACAGTTCCAAGCCTGGAAAAAAGGTGGGTTAGAGGATGTAACTTCAGTAAAACAGCGGAGATTTAACAGTCAATGTTTGATCTACCAATGACAGTAATGCTGAAAAAAGATGCGAAAGACACAACAAAACACAGTAAATAACTTGGCCAAGAATGTAAATCAACAGAGATCAGCTGAAGAGTTTTCCTTCAACTCTTAAATTGGCTTATTCTGTGAGAAGCAGTGTAACTACCTACCATTTACAGCATCTTCCAGTTCTCTAGCAAGTGCCTACAGCTGGCATGCTGGCTATGCAGCCCACAGATCATGTTGCTGTTATGCCAGCTACAAAGCCATTTCATCTTTTTTTTAATAAAACACAAAAAAGAAAACGTATGATACTCCATGTTTCCTTCTGTGGTTTCATGATTATCAATCAGAGGATGACAAACAACTTTCAACCTGAAAGTAAAATGGTAAATATAATCTTATCATTAGTTCTTGCAGGTATTTACAGGATCATCTGCATTGAGATTACCACCCACAGATTAGAATCATACAACCAAGAAAGCACTGTCATTGTCATTATATGTTACTACATGCTCTGCACGAAAGGATATGTTGCCATGTGCTGTGCTGTTTGACATGTCATATGTCTATGCATACCCTCATGCCTCCCACTGAGTAAATGGTTCATTCAAGATTTCTTTCTTAACTGCAATCAAACTGAAATAAATCATCAATGAACCATGTTTTCTTCAAAGCCATTGTCATTAACTTGAGAATATATTCTAGCAATCCTCACCAATTTTGAAGTAGTTGAATTATTAGGGAACTCATTCAACAAACAAAGCACATGATCTGATGCAGTGTAGTCCATACTTACACCTTCAAACTTGATGCACTCTGATACATATGCCAGCTGCCAGTCATCACACAGAGTTATAAATTTTGCATATCATACTGAAAATATTGCACTGACTCATGATAAATGTGACCCACTAACTTACACATGGTATTCATTGTCTGAGGTAATTTTTTTAAACTGCTGCCAATCAACAGAAATGTTGACAATTCAGCAGCTCTGTGAATCAGTCAAGCTCCTTCTCAATCAAGATTACATCACAAGTGAAGGATCCATTAAGGGGAAAAAAAGCACTGCATGTGTGGGAAATCAAAACCAAAAGTTGGTAGCACTGAACTTTTGCAAGTGATGCAACAGTTGTAGTGTATGAATGTAATTAAACATATCAAAAATACCGGTACCATAAGCACAATGATAAAATCATAAAGATAAAAGTAAGAGAACCAGAAAGTAAAGAAACTATCACAAAAAATGAGTTATGTTTTAAACATAAAATTTCAAATTAAATATTAAGAAAATAATGTTGATCCACAATGATGCCATGAAGTAGACAAAATTTCATAACTTACAGGAAAATAGGAACATCTCAAAACTTTCATCTAGTTTTCAAGACCAACCTGAGAATAATTCAAGAACAGTGCAACATATATACACAATTCTTAAGAAGGAATAAGGCTCATTACCTTACCTACCAATATCTAAGGAAAAAGATCCAACCACTGACCCTGAAGCACACAGGTCAGAGGCTATTTCATCATTCTGTTAGCATCGTTCTAACCACGCTTATGTCTATCACTTTAATTTTCTCTACATACAACTTTTGTACCTCTTATGCTGTCAGCAATCACAGTTTCATCAGTTTTCTCCATTCATCCACTACTCTGATACAATAAAAGCACTTTTTCATATCTTTTGTGACATGTTTCTTGCTTAGTTTCAGGTTATGGCTTCCGCTTGCTCTGTCATGAAGACCTATTCACAGTTGACACCATGAAACTGGGTTTGAAACATGAAGGTTTTGGTCATGTCACTCCTCACTCTTTTCTTTCATGATGGGCATATTTACAGCCTCTAAGTTCTCACTATAACTCAGCTTTCTAAATTCATGCATCATCTTTGTTTTCATCCTCTGGACCTTCTAAATCAGTTCTTTGTGCTTTGTGCTGCTTTATGTACAGTGACTACGCTTGAGAAGTATATTCTTGTTCTATCTGTCTATAAATCTGATGCCTATTCCCTCTGGGAACCCCCTCAAGGGGATGGCCACGGCAAGTCTCTATAACTGGTGAACTCAAGTGCCCCTTCTTACCCTTTAGTGCCTCACTCTTAATAGACCACTATCAGAGGACAACTCTAGTGCACTGTTTCCAGAGGCTCCTACCCAATGTTCCTACCACAATGTTTCCAGAGGCTTCTACCTAATGTTCCTACCACAATGTTTCCAGAGGCTTCTACCTAATGTTCCTACCGCAATGTTTCCAGAGACTCCTACCCAATGTTCCTACCAACTTCTTTTACCTAAAGTGTCTACTTAATGTCTGAACCTACTACTTTTACCTAATGCTCCCACCTAATGTTCATACCAACTACTTCTACCTAATGCTCCTGTCTAACATTCCTACCTACTAATTCTATCTATTTCTCCTACCATTTTGTCAGTAGGTAGGGCTAACATATAGTGCTCACTACAGGAAAACCTAGAGTTACAAATAATGAGTTTTGTGAGGTAAATGTTTTCAAGTGTTATGTGTGACAAGGAGAGACCGTGTTTGAGCGCAGAATGTCACCAGCACATGTAAGGGTAAGACAGAAAGAAAAGACAGCTACAGATTGCACCTCTCTAATCCAGTGCTCTACGGTCCAGCAACTCCCATGCTCTAGCATGTTTTGAATCTGCTACCATTAGTTTGTGGATCTGTCACCAGGGTGGTGTTGTTAGCAAGATAACAGCAATAAGGTGCCAAAATCTGTTATACTGCAGCCTAGCTAATTAACAGTCCTGTTGACTTCTTATATTTAACTGTATTTTAGCCTTTTAGGATGTCATCCAAGAGACCAAGAGGTGCAGAAGATGGTGATAGTGCTAATAAGTGAAAGCATAAATCATTATCAATGCTTAAAAAGGTGGCGTTACCAAGATAATTAGTTATAGGAATTTCTGTAAAGACTTTGTGTGAGTACTATGAAACTGGATCGTCAACTGCATTTGACTTAAAGAAACAAAAGGAGCAGATCTTTTTCATTTTTTGCTGAAAATGAAAGCCAGAAAAGTTTTTAAAGTTTTGGAAAACTTTGAAAGGTGCCAAGAGTACAGAATCATACAGTGCAATTATAAAGTGGTTTAAGCTCTGATGTAATGAAGCTGTAGGCATTTCTGGGGAGATGCTTAGCTACAGCAAAGTTTGTGGATGAACTTGCACAGTTAGTAGCAGCGGAAAACTTAGCCCCAGAATAAGTGTATAATGCTGATGAATCTGCCCTATATTGGAGTCGAATGCCACGTAAAGCCCTTTCCCAGGAATTGAGGAGTCTCCATCTGGGGGTACGGGTTCCAAATATAGGGTAAAAATTCTTGGCTGCAGCAATGCTACAGGAACATATGAAACCAAGCTGATAGTAATTGGTAAGAGTGTTCATCCAAGGGCCTTTTAAGGAATGAAAATTCTCCCACTTATCTACCATGGTACTAAAAAAGGGTGGATGACAACTAAACTTTTCTTGAATGGTTTGAAAATTACTTCGTACATGAAGCTAGAGCACACTGTTAAGGAGCATCCACACTATCATGCAGTGCCCAGCGGACATGATGTTACGTCCGTCATCAGACACTTTGTGGCAACTTTGACAGGTAAATCAGCGAATTGCCCTAGCCTGTGAGTGAGCAAAATCAGACACTGCCTGG
>JAUUDW010593229.1:0-11244 GCA_032361385.1 Panulirus guttatus | reverse complement strand
TGACCCTCCCCGCACTGGATCCTTCCAGCCTTGGTCTTAACAGTTTCCTGAGAATTGACCTGTAGCTGTGCTATCCCGCTACTTATACTGCCTGAGCTATCCCCAACTGACCCTACTGGACCTTACTATACCTGTGAGTTTACCGCTAATCCCCGAGGATCCCTACCGCCAAGGTCCTAGTCATCCTATACCCCTACCTTTATAGTAGTCAAACTAGACGCTTGTTCCTCAGATCACTTTCACACTCAGCTTTCCGAAGCTGCCAGCATTATGATCCACAACAGAAACAGGAATAACGAATGATCATCATGGGATAGGAATTCTTCCACTGTAGTGAGACCTGCGGGGATTGTTTTGTTTTCATGTCACCGTTCTCTTGCGCGTCTCATAGTGCCCAGAAATGTGTCATCATCTGCTCTATCGTTAAGGCAGATCTGAGATCTACCTTCATTTATTGTCTAAAGAAAAGCCATTATGGTTATCTCCATCATATCCATACCTTTTTATTGATGAATCATTGAATGTAAATTTTCCCAAAAAGTTACAGTGTGTACGGCAGGATCCCGCAATTCTTTTATTGTATCATTGCGCTTTGCTGAGGTTCTGGTCAAGACAGGAAGTGAGAGATGTGATCTGCCAGCTTAAACGTTCTGTAACTTTGTAACTTTTAGCGGAATTTGATATTAATGGAGTCTTTTCATTTGAGAACATTTACAGTAAAGTTTTTTCTAAAGCGAGAAGCCTTTTTATAACAATTTAAAGAAAAGTGAAGGTCTCTAGCTATGAAAAAAGACTTCAAGTACATGTTTACGTAGCTGTGCTATTTGCAGGTTTAAACAGACGTTTGACGAAAATGGACGACGATAGTTATGTTACCTTTAATGATGATATGTGAAGACGAGTCAGTACTGACTATTGTCGCTTCACATGTGAGACAACAGAATCCTCCTTACGGTACGTATGGTCTTAGAGAGTTTCAGGGCTAGATCTACATTGTTCACCCTCACGTTATTGTCTCCATCTCATTACTGACTCTACTGAAGACTCTATCAATGAAAAATACAACGACATTTCCTCTTGCGACTGACTCTCTTTTCAGGTAGAATACAGAAAGCATATTATCTGTGCCTTCTCATACTCCATAACCCTAATACGTGCTTTGTCCATTACTCATGTTTTAATGTTAATCATAAGCGTATGTTTCGCACAAATTCTTACAGCTCTAACAAACATCGTCTTCTTTAAACTTAAGAAATGGGTAAAACAGTAGGGCAACAGTGTGCGGAAATAATTAGCGTAGCAGTGCCTGTATTCTAGTGAACCAAAATCTCGATTCATTACCCTGTTTCCTTGTTAAACAGATTGAATTCTGGTTCTTAACCTGGGAAACCTAACCAAAGAAGTATCCTTCCCCCTTTCTCGAGCTCATATACCTCTCCTCAATAGCCTTAACTGTCCTGATACAGCACCTGTAAAGAAAATCGAGAATTCTTACATATGGATTAATCCTTGGCTTTGTCTTTCTTCTTCTCAACCCAGTTAGTTAACCATTAGTACCAAAACGCAGTACCTTAATTCTATAAGATGAATGAGTGACTCCTACTGTCTCTATAGTGAACTACAGTTTCTGGTCATTCTACAAAGGAAGGCTCAGCTTTAAGTATCCCTCACTTTAAATAGCTTACTCACGCCTCTAGTCTCTCAAGCAAAAGATAAAAGGGATTAGATCATTTACAAATCCAGACACGCTGGAGAAAGACTTTTCCCTATTGAACATCCAACAACCAACGGAACTCTCATATGAAATGAGTTATGATAGACTGAGATCAGGCATATACACTTTCCGCACTGGAGCACAGAATTATTCAGATCAATGAAATATAAACTTGTAAGCAAAACTCTCAAACTTATCACCTCAAATGATTTCCTTCAGGATATTTTCCCAAATATATACAGATTATCCTTCACCAGACCTTTTCCCAAGAAAGTCAACAATAATTCTAATCAGTAACATCATTTCACAGTTGAGTAAACAATCCAGTCTATTCCCAGATTCTTGCATCATCGAAGTGATAAGATTATGAGCTCAGCACTCATCCACGAGGTGATCATACTCGTTTGGAAATCCACTTCTAGGATCAATAACTTCTTACCATATAAATCTTTAGCTCACCCCATTTGCAGTTGGAGCGTACATCTAATAATATAATACGTAGCTTTTTCCTCATTTATAAGGAACCAGTCCTCGATTTTCTCATAGAATTCTTCTTATTGAACATTCATTCTTATTTCTTCTTTTTTTTTTGTTGAAGGCTCCAGTCACGGACAAAAGTCCACATCAAGGACGAGCCCAAATTGAAATATAGAGAGAATTGAGAAATGGGGGAAAACAGACAGGGAAAGTACTTACAAATTTTTGAGAAAGTGAAAAACATGTCTCTTGAAATAAGCCAGGACATAGTTATTGGGAAAGACATGAGAAGGTAGAGAGTTCCAAAGCTTCGACGTGTAGGGAAAGAAGCAGTTATCAAAACGGCACACCCTTGAGTTCACGATGGCCACACAATAATCATGTGACGTAGCAGGAAAGGAAAAGATATCTCCTCGACTACACCAGGATTGGTCCTAGTAGAGCTGTGTCAATCTCTCTGTTATGCATTGAAATCACTGGCGTAGGGAATATCAGTATGTGAATGTGTAGAGGGCAAATACCCAGTGACAGGAAGTCAAATATAGTTGGAGGGGCCTGGGTAAAGTATAAGAAACATGAGAGTAAGGTGTTTAGAAGAAACTTCGAGCCAGAGGGCATTACAGTTGGAAGACTTAAGATCCACGAGGTAAGGCAAATGTGTTTGTGTACAGCAGGAAGCACAAAAACCGCCCTTGGAGTCAAACCAGTGGTAAAAATCATGTTTAAAGCGTTGACAGTTAAGTGGAGTCAGCCTTGGACAATTAGGGTTTCACAGAGAGGGGAAAAAAAAGAGTCAGGTTCAGCAGAGGGTTGGTTGGGTCTGGGGCCACGAATATTGCCGAAGTGGACAGAGGGAAGAGCAAAGTCTAGGAGTATTATTCTTGGAGGTGGGGTGTGTTCCGGTCGTTTGATGACGGTCAAAAGGGCCTTGGGAACCATTCAGCTCTCCTGGAACGCCACTATATCGTGAATCTCCTTAGCAACAATTTCTGTATTGTAATTTTTCTTTCAGTTTTATGGCAGTGAAGCTATTACTATAGATCTAGTTAAACTGTATCTGAAATAATCTATTTGACGTAGATGCAATACTGTAGGGAAGACTATACTTAGGAGTACTGTCACCCACTTTAAGTAATAAAGTGATGGTGTTGATGCATTTGCAGTGTAAAAGAATCGCGAAAAACAGAATGAGGAAATCTGTTTTAGAGTCAGTCAAGAGTTTTGATTAGAGTTTCGAGTTTTGTCCAAGTCTTAGGGAACGTGACGCGTGCTGTGGTGTATTGACGTGTGTGGTTTGTGTTGCAGATGGTGACCACAGCGGAGGGACCAAGCCGGCGTGACCCAGCGACCAGCGACCACTGTGGCGGGAGGAGGGACGACCCGACTTCTTCAGCCACCAGGTGAGGCGGGACGACCCGACTTCCGCAGCCACCAGGTGTGGCGGGGAGGAACAACTCGACCTCTGCTGGTGGCAGCTGCACACCACACAGGTGCATCAGGTGCCGTGAACTCACCACATTGTGATCTAACTTAAGTGTCACACTGAAGAAGCATCACAGTGAAGTGCCTTATCAAGTGTGTGAGGTGGTGGACGTAAGAGGGTCAGGCGGTGGCGCAGGGAGCGCCAGGGACCTGGCAGGGCTGGTCCTGGCTTGACGAAGGCTCCCGAGTGCTCAGTGTTGGCCCAGAGAGACTCTACTCGTACAAATGCCAGTGTGTCCCTCGCTGCTGGATAACGATATTCCCGTAACTCGGCTGTTATAGTTTAAGTGTTGACGATATAAAAGGCAGGTGGTGTATACAGGAGCTGCAGCGGTGCTGAGCGTGTGGAGAGACTGTGTACTGAGTGCTGTGCTTGTTGTCATGTGCGCTGCGAGCAGCATGACGGGACCCAGGCCCTCTTCCTCGTCATCATCTACCACAGGTGAGACCACTGTATGTATGCTATTACATGAGAGAACATGAGAAAGACGCACACCACACGACCGGATGGATGGATACAGGAAAATAAAGCAAGAGTTTTCTTTGATAGGACAAAGACAATCATTCTGAGGTAGGGTATAGTCACTCCAACAATGTGTAAAAAAATGATATTGCCTTGTACGAGAAAAGTGAATCTTCAGAAAATAACAAAAGAGCAATAACTGTATGAAATTTAAACAACCATAACATTGCCGTAACTGAGATCTGTAGACAGGAAATTATTTAATGGACAACTGCTTTGTTAAGTCGAGTGATGCGAGACGCGACAAGCTTTAGCAACGCTTTAGATTTAGTGATTGCGACAACCAGAGATGCAATTAGTGTCTGTGAGGTTGGAGAAAAGCTCGGAAACATCGATCATGATATGCAGTTCACTGGAAATTACCTTTTCTATTTTAAACATAACGAAACGATGATACCAAATTTGAGATTAGCGGACGTCGACAAAATGTACTAGTACTAGGACACTAGCAGTGTAAACTGCATTAGGCTCTTAGATATGGACACAGGAACAAGACAGTAACTTCAAGAATGAAATAATATCCCCTTGAGAGACAGCGTCCATAGAAATGTGAAAGGCAATGTAGGGAAGGATATCTAAAGAATTTAATAATTAAATGAAATTTACATATAAGAAATGTATACAGGGTATTTGAATTAAGTGACAAGGAACTGTTTCATGAAATGTATGCAAGATTGTAAAGATTGAACAAAAAAAAAACAATATTCGTAAAAAAATGTCTCACGATGTGAAGGAAGACCATAAAGAATTCTTTGAATATATAAAGTAGAAATATACTATCGGTTCCTTATCTAACAAATGTTGCACCTTAACTGTCTGTTAAATGGCCTGAACCAGGGCAAGTGATACGGTCCAAGTAAACCATGGAGTAATCTCTGACTCTTCAGCTGGATGATAGACTCTGGTTGCAGTACATTGCACTTGACACCTAAAGACTAGGTGTGTGCAAATGAGACCATTGTTTGTCAGTTCCTAATGCTACGTCGGGAAGGCGGGAAAGGCGATTAGGCATAGAAATAAGAGATTATTTCTTTTCCTTTTCTTTTTCTTTCTCTCTTCAGTCATAGAGTGGACAATGCAGTTCATAGACAGGGAGAGGTCACAGAACTGTAGTTGACGTCATAGTACCGATCAATCCCCGAGAGTAGTGGTGGTGGTTTGGTTGGGGGAGGGGGGTTATCAAGGGTCCGTCTGGGGATGTCAGTGGCGGGAATGCTAAACTTGGACACTTAACAACAAATTCTTGAGTCGTTTTTCCCATAACTTTATGATTTCTTCACTTCTTGATAGTCCTTGAGTTGTTTGGTTTCATTCCTTTGCTTGATTCGTCTTAGGTTCCTCAGTTTTCACTTCTGTTGATTGTCCACTTCTCTGCCCTGTTGTTTTCTTAAAACCGAAGTCTTTTTCTATTTTCAGTTTATATTTCCTCTGGTAATGGGAAGCTTCCTAAAATTTGGTGTGTGACCCAGACACCAGGCAAAATGTGTTACGTTGTGTTATGCTCACAGTTGGTCACTCAGACGGGTTCAGAATCAAAGACCGTAGGCTTCATGTGGTGGTGATGTCACCAGCAGGCCAGAGTCTAGTGACGCACACACGGTGAAGAACAAACAATTTGTTCCACATGAGAGACGGTCTCCTCTAACGCACCATCACTGCTCACACAAACAGTGTACACTACACCGACTGAGGCTTGATAACACCAGCCTACAAGAGAACAGGAAAGGCAATCAGCCTCGGCGACTGGAAGTCACGGCACTAAACTTGTCAAATGCGTGCCGCACAAACATTACCCTAAACACATACGACACACTGACACTGAATAACTAGTCGATTACTTACACATGGCACCAGTTTGGCGTGTCTCACAAGTGCTAGCATGTTCGTCACATCAACTTCCTCATCCTCACCTACATCCCTGATGAATCTGTTTCATTTCTTCACGAAGCCTGACATAGTTATACACAGATTGGGTGGTTGCGTGGGATTTAAGATCATTAACTGTCAGGGTCAGTCAAGGTCGTCAACTTGATGATGTAACCATAAAAAAAGAAATGAAAACAACTTTAGGTGTTAGTGATAATTAAAAAAAAATACTCTTGCCATGTATATGGCCCAGAAAACTAAATGGCACACTATGAATATTAGCTGTAGTACAGGTTGAACCTCTGTAATCCGGCAACCGTGGAACCTGGCCACTCCCGGAGCACAGAAAATGCCGGAAGACAGAAATTGATCCCTAAGGGATATGTAAACATATGCCCAACCCCTAGTCTTGCCAGTTCATTCCACATACATTTGCTATGTATCAAAGGTAGAATAGAGCTTAAAGCACGAAATAATACAACCATTAATGCTAACAAACAAGGTTCTGCTTTGGGGTGTGCCGAACAACTATCTAAAATCAATAATATTTTACACATTGGATCGAGGTCAACTGTGTTAAGCTACGTTCACACTGTCGGACAGTTCTCGGCAAGCTGTCTCCTCGCCGGGCAAATCCTGTCGCGCATGCCTATGTTGTTGTCCGCACTGTTGAGGTGGTTGGGCAGTTAAGTCGTACAGTAGCCACTTGGTGGTCGGCAGGACAAGAGTACGGTATCACCATGCGCAGCAAAGGTGAAAGGAAAAAAAATAGCGCCGTGTAGCATTTTGATTGCTGCGTGCGTAGAAAAAGAAAGAAAAAAACTGGAGAAAACAATGGTGTAAAGAGAGGTAACTTTTTGTGATAGGCAGCTCCGTACCTCCAGACCTGGCGTCAAACGACCGGGCAGTGTCTAGTGATTTCGCTCAACTACCGGCAAGGATAGTCCGCTGATTTGGCCGTCAGAGTTAACACAAAGTGTCCGATGACGGACTTTAGCACTCGTGCCCGCCAGGCACTGCCCGATAGTGTGGATGCTCCTTTACAGTGTGCGCTAGTTTCACACCTCGAAGTAATTTTCAAAACATTCAAGAAAAAATCTAGTTGTCATCCACCCTTTTTTAGTACCACGGTAGATAAGTGGAAGAATATTCATTAAAGGCTCTCGGGTGAGCACTCTCACCAGTCACCATCAGTTTAGTTTCATGTGTTCTTGTAGTATTGCTGCAGCCAAGAATTGTTACTCTGATTTTGGAATCCTTACCACCAGATGGAGACTCCTCAATTCTTAGGCAAGTGTTTTTCGTGGCAAAATCTTTACAGAAGGTCCCTTATCTGATTTTCTGAGTAACACCACCTTTTCAAGCATCGATAATGATTTATGCTTACGCTTATTAGCACTAGCACCATCTTCTGCACCTCTTGGTCTCTTGGATGACATCCTGAAGGGCTAAGATACTGCTGAATGTAACAAATTAACTGGACTTTTAATTAGCTCGGCTGCAGTGTAAACAGATTTTGGCGCCTTATCGCTGTTGGCTTGCTAACAGCGCCACCCTGGTGGCAGATTCAAGACGCGCCGGACCACAGAGCGCCGTATTAGAGAGGTACAACCTGTACTGGTGTCAGTAGGAAAGACTGAAATTGACATACGAATGGTAGAAAAATGATGGGATATAGTTGATTGGAAGTATCGTTGTTTCTATGGAGGAAAAGGGCACAGGACTGTGAAATGGAATTAGCCAAGCAGGTGTTTCTATAAGACTTACTCTATAAGGACTGTCATAGGAATTTCGGCTTCCGTGGGTCTTTACATCCCAACGTAGAAATCAGTAGGAAACATAGAATACAGACTCTACATTCCTACATGGAGTTTAGAATCCCCATGGCATCCCCTCAAGGAATTTCGAACCCGTAGTGACTCAGCACATTATTTCATCGTTGTGACATTTGAGGTGATAGTAGGCTGATGTCAGTGCTGGAACCGTAGATCTATTGGGTTAAACACTTGATCCAGAAACAAATTGGTCTTACAGTTATAATGAACACCAGAAGAAAGTGTTAAATTTTTCGACTGGTGGTTATAACTTGACGTTGACGGCCATAATGACTAGCAGTCTAGAGGAATAAAGTCCTAATAACTTCTCAATCAAATGATGATCATAGTTTAGCAATATTCGGGTTTGTTTACATGCATTTGATCACAAATCGTCATCAAAAGTGGCCAGAAATTTTCAGTACCTTTTACTCATTACATGTTTGTAGTCATGTAGATTCCTTTCGTTTTTTTTTATAATGTAATGTGTTACATTTACTCTGATATTCTCAAATGTATATCAGCTGTTAACCCGATATTTCTTATCAAACTATTAAGAGGAAGCCCCATGACGATCAGCTTACTCATGGGTCCGCAAAAATTCTTCGTGATCAAGTTCTAACAGTTCCGCACAATTTTGCTTTTCAGTCTGTGATCGCTATGACGAGCAGGATACGTGACGATGCTGAGGATACCTCAAGATGATTCAGGACTCCTCAGGACCTGTCAAGACCCATCACAACTCACCAGGACCCGTCAGGATCCCTCAGCATCCAACAGTCAAGATTCGACTGGACTCGACAGATTCGTCATAACCTGCCAAGTCAGGTCGAGACTTGCTACAGTATATCGGGACACTCCTAAACCCATTAAGACACGGTAGAACCTGTTAAGATTTACCTGAACCTGTGCAGACTTACCACCACCTGTGTGGACCCTCACTCACTATGTGTGTCCTAGGCTGACTCGTCTGGTGTTTCTCACGAGGTCACGCCACCTCTCTAAGTCGACCTCCAAATGTTTTCCAAAAGCACATTAAAAGACTGTTGATGATAAGCAATAGTTATTGTTCTTAACAAAAATTAATGTCGATTTTATTTCTTAGTTCGTTAGTAACGTGTTGTATTTCACATCATTGGTGACTCAGGAAAACAGTGGAAGTGACAAATATCATGTCATGTCGACTCAGGAAAACAGTGGAAGTGACAAATATCATGTCATGTTACAACTCACATCTCTTCCTTCATGGGTCAACACACGCCTTGACTGTCAGGTCCATATATTATAAGCTTAACATCCTCCAGTAAAGTTTATACCTTTCCATCTATATATGCAGGTAAACGTATCGTTCCATTTAAATAAACAGGTAAACGTGCCGTCCTATCTATTTAGCGAGGTAGATGTACCGTTCCTTATACATAAGCAGGTAAATGAGAAGACTGAGTAACAAAAACCTGTTTATTTTGATTCATAGGTTGGTGGAGAGCCTGGGATTGTTCTTATAGTCAGGTGGTGGTTGGTGGGCGGTTGGCCTGGCCTCAAGCCCCGCCCCACACCCACACCCACACCTTGGAAAGGATCTGCTGTGGTCGGTCTATGCTTCCAATATGTATCGCTGTACAGTGATGCAGACAATTTTGTTGCACTTCATGGACTCCCTTGTGTCCTGGACTCTTGCGTCGACAGATGTACTTAACTTACTCACAAGGTACTTAAAATCCCATTCTTTTGTACTTAATAAAATACTTAAAGTAGACATTATTATCAGAGAGAGATAAAGGGAAGTGGAGTATTATAAACAAATAGTTGCAGTGGTTAGGAGCGTGGCGGAGTAGGTCGCTTGTATTCCATATGCGAGGCTTGGGCCGCCTCCTGCCCATTCATCAGTAAAGCCGTACAATACTGTGCCACACACTGGTCTATGTCATGGGCTTGTCTGTAGAAAAGTTGGTATTGGATCAGCTCATATGAGGCTTTACTAATAACACCTGTAGGTGTTACGAGAAGGTTGCTTTTGGGGAGAAACTCGGCAAGTTTCTAGTCACGCAGCTCGGGTTCTGCCAGGAGGCCTCTCCATCTGAGACAAAGATTTACGAGACCTGGTCTGTCCCACTGTATGTACTGAAATCAATAGCTTGTGTCAATTTTCCTTTTTTCTTCCGATGCAAAGGCCTTTAGTAGACCCCGAGGGCAAGGGAGTGTGTTTCCCAGCCCGGCCGTGACCCCGCTGCTGCTGCTGCTTGTGGTGATGGATGTGAACCTCAAGGTTCATCACTTGTAAATATATGAATATGTGTATGTCGGTAGTCAGCCCCCGCCTCCCCCCACGCTCGGACAGTACAGGCAGCACGTTAGGATAGTGGTCTGTTGTGACGCAGATGGTGACACTGTACAGCTGGTGCCGCCGTACAGCCGGTGCAGCAGAAGGTGCCGTTGTACAGCTGTTGCTGCAGGTGGCGCCGCTGTGCAACTCAGGTATAAGGTAGC
This sequence comes from Panulirus guttatus, assembly GCA_032361385.1. Taxonomy (NCBI): domain Eukaryota; kingdom Metazoa; phylum Arthropoda; class Malacostraca; order Decapoda; family Palinuridae; genus Panulirus; species Panulirus guttatus. The sequence continues at coordinate 881 of JAUUDW010593229.1, read as the reverse complement.
GCTCTACACCCACAAGCTCTAGTGTACAGTGGGTCAAATTCTACTGGATACTCCTCACGCTATTCAGAGCCCAATCTACTCTGTATTTCAACTTTATATAATAAAGAGAACTATTTTCAAACCTGGCTTTTTATTTTCTTTAGAATAGAAATATGTTTAATAATTCTTTTTCGCACATTTAGTAAAAGAGTCGTATGATTTTATATGCGAAGGCAATCAATCTTTCGAATGTAGAAGAAAGGAAACCAGTAAAGAATAGTTCCTCCTTCCTAACGGTTAAAGAACACAGCACTCCACTAGCGTCATAAACATTATTACCAAGAAATCTTAAAGTTATCAAGCATATCATTACTAATTGACCGTTAATATTATCAAAAGTCACACCACCATTAATGACAACAATCATATTGTCAACACGTATTATCAACCTTACGATTAGTAATACCTTTATCAACACCGTAACATCATGATTATCAGCAACACTTGCCAGAACAACTTTTATTCTCAATAACATCAACAGTCAGTTTTCCGGCGCTGTGAATTGATTGGAGTATTCGTTGTAATAATATAATCAGCAAACTATAGCTTGTGTGTCTGTACAGAATTGGCAACGCTGACAGTGGAGCGTATTCGACCAAGGGCAATACTTCATTTTATTCAATTGCTCAACGTCAGTTTTACTGGTAGTGACGGATTGTTGACATGGTTCACGCATCATTTATGTTTGACATTATATTTTTCTTTTTGAAAGAAATTGCACAATAAACAACCTAAAACCCCTAGCCAATGAAACTTCACTCATACAGTATTCAACCAGCCTATTTCCTTGCCCAATTGCTTCATCTAAGTTCATAGTTCACCGTGTTGACCACATATGATTT